>OU015492.1:114609249-114751749 GCA_907164885.2 Dolomedes plantarius
TATTTGTAGCATACAGCTACACAATTTTGAATTTTAATTACTGAATATAAGTTTTCGCAATTTTTTCAAGCGCATTTTGGTAGTTATAAAGATTCAATCTCTTGGCATATTTCGCAAAGTTCTTTTGCCCATTTTATCGCGATAGACTGTCGCCGCTCACTAGATACATTGCACTGTTCTACAAGAACGGGTTTTGTGGAGAGTGGCAGATAAATGAGATTTCTGCTCTGAAATTCTGGGCGCGAATTTCGAGTATTCGATTGAAGTGCGTCTATACAGTTGGACATTAGGGTGGAACGAAAAAAAAAAATTTGAATTTCAATATGCTCCAGTTTTCAAAAGTTGCCTTTTGGCAAAATAAAGACGGAAATTAAATATTAGCGTAATTGGTGCATGTTTTCAGTTCGTGCAAGAAGGGCAAACTTTTGGTTTTTATTAAATTTTTGACAAATTTCGCAATTATTTTGAAATTGAATACACTTGTAGTACAAAAAAGTAGCAAAATATGTAATTGAAACATTTCTTTTAGTCAGGAGACCTGCTAAACTGATTATATAATACGTTTTACTTCATAAAAATAGTACACATAAAGGCATTTAAGGACGAGGCACTTAAAAGACATTCGGACATCACGGTGGAACGAAACATTTTTTTTTCTGAATTTCAATATGCTCTAGTTTCCAAAAGTTGTCTTTTAAAATTAAAATTTAGAATATAAAATCTTTTAGCTCTACTAAAATACTTTTAAGTGCCGCAAAGGGGTTTCAAAATGGATATTTAATGAAAAAGTGATTATATTTGTATATTTTGTTAATTTCTTTTATAGTATATTAAAATAATGTATATTTTCTGTAAATAAAATATTTAAAATATGATATTTTGACAGAAAACTTGCATAGTCTAAGTATTTCAAATTTTTAGATGCCATAACAGAACAACTGATTTTGTGGAATTTTGCGATTTTCATCATATTAATTTTACAGTAGCATATTCTTATAATACACATTGGAATTAAAGAAAAACGATTTTTAATTGACGGACCTTAGTTAAAATAAAAAAATCACATTTATTTAGAAAAATATTAATGTAATGTCTATAAAGGCAAAACGTTATTTTGAAAAAATTATTCATGCCTTTCAAAAGTCCATAGTAATCACACATGGTTTCCATTACTTATTTCACTGACACTTTGAATTGTTTTATTGCTTCAAATTTTGGCATTATCTTTTGAGAATGTATTTTTATTTTTATCAATGCATCTCTTGAAGAAGTACCATGAACGGACAAGGATGACCCGGTAACTAATTTAACAATCCTTTCTACTACTTGTGTGTGACATGGAATGTTGTTGAAGTCAATAATTTAAATGAACTGCCCCTACGTCACCTATTTTGTTTCCTAGATGGAAAAACTAAAGGTCCAAATGAATTTGGAGGAGAAATATGTAAACAACTAGAAAAATGCTACGAACTTCCAGTGATTGAATTTTCACCTATTGAAAATAACATTCCATTACTAGAAATTAAGGATGATTTAAGTGTGGACACAAAATATTTGTTAGAAATGTGTAATGCAATCTCTGTTGGAAAGTGCTCTTCTGATTTTTTCATGAGAAAACCAGGAAAATTTTGTCATTCACGATGGCTTACATTAGCAAACCGAATATTTCGCTTGTATGTGGGAATTGAATGTCCTTCAAAAAATCTCCGAATACTGACTGAGTACGTTTTGAAAGTTTATGCACCAATTTGGTTTAACATAAAGCTGAAACCATCTTGTATCCATGGTTAAAAGCACTTGTGGAAACTTGTAAGATATTTACGTTACCTCAATCCGACTCTTAAAAATGTAATTGACCCTGTCATTCAAAGAAATGCATACTTTGCCGCTTCTGAAAATCTCCTCCTTTGTATGATATTAGACGATCGCAGTCATGTAAGAGAGCTTGAATTACGCCGGATTCTAAAAGCAATGGTGAAAAATGAAGGAGGCATCAGAAAGAATTTAGTTCCACGTATAAACTTTGATTCCAAGGATTATATTGATATGATTGAATGGAATGATGTTAAAGTAACCTCCTATAACGTGGCATGTTTCTGATGACAAACTAAAACAGTTTATAAAGGAAGCAAGAGAATCTGATCACGAGAAACAAATTATTGACTTCAACAATATTCCATGTCACACGGAAGTAGTAGAAAGGATTGTTAAATTAGTTACCGGGCCATCCTTGTCCGTTCATGGTACATCTGCAAGAGATGCTTTGATAAAAACAAAAATTCATTCTCAAAAGATAATGCCAAAATTTGAAACAATAAAACAGTTCAATGTGTCAGTGAAATATGTAATGGAAACTATGTGTGGTTACTATGGACTTTTGAAAAGCATGAATATTTTTTTCAAAATAACGTTTCGCCTTTATAGACATTACATTAATATTTTTCATAATAACTGAGATTTGTTTATTTTAACTAAGGTCCGTCAATTAAAAATCGTTTTTCTTTTATTCCAATGTGTATTATAAGAATATGCTACTGTAAAATTAATATAATGAAAATCGCGAAATTCCACAAAATCAGTTGTTCTGTTATAGCATCTAAAAATTAGAAATACTTAGAATATTCGAGTTTTCTGTCAAAATATCATATTTTGAATATTTTATTTACAGAAAATATACATTATTTTAATATACTATAAAAGAAATTAACAAAAAATACAAATATAATCACTTTTTCATAAAAATATCCATTTTGAAGCCCTTTGCGGCACTTGAAAACATTTTAGTAGGGCCAAAAGATTTTATATTCTTAATTTTAATTTTAAAAGACAACTTTTGAAAACTAGAGCATATTGAAATTCCGAAAACAAAATTTTCGTTCCAACGTGATGTCCGAGTGTCTTTTAAGTGCCTCGTCCGTAAGTGCCTTTATGTGTACTATTTTTATGAAGTAAAACGTATTATATAATCAGTTTAGCAGGTCTCCTGACTAAAAGGAATGTTTAAATTACATATTTTGCTACATTTTATTCAATTCTACAAGTTTATTCAATTTCAAAATAATTGCGAAATTTGTCAAAAATTTAATAAAAACCAAAAGTTTGCCCTTCATGAGCGAACTGAAAACATGCACCAATTACAGTAATATTTAATTTCCGCCTTTATTTTGTTAAAAGTCAACTTTTGAAAACTAGAGCATATTGAAATTCAAAAAACAATTTTTTCGTTCCACCCTATTGTACAATTCTCTGGTGTAAGTAGATGGCTCGCCATTAACTTGCTATATTTCGTGCGCCAGTGTTGCATTTCTTTCTCTTGAAATAATTCTCGACAGAAGACACCAGACAAGGTCATCCAGAGCCTTTTGACGGCCACACTGTTGCCGTAGGTTCGTTCTTTTAACCCGGATTCTTGTTGAGAACTTGCACACTTGAGATGGTCGAATGCGAAAATCTAAATTTTGCCTTCATCTCCGAAATATTATGACCATCTCACGAGTAAAAAAATCTCATACCTAGTTAAATTCGCTTAAACCTTGATCACAAGCCACCAATGAATGCTCAGTTAGCTATTTATGCTTCGAAAGAGGTATGTTGCTTTAAATAAGGTACCTGAAGACAAAACCAATTACGACAAATGGTGTGATGTTAGATATTCTGAATGGGATCGTCTACCCCAGTCATTATGACTCTACAGTATATATATATATATATATATATATATATATATATACAGGGCGTAACGAAACTCTTGGGCAAAACTTTAAGAGGGGATAGTACACATCAAGACAAACAATATTATATAGGAATCTTATGGTCCCAAACGTCTTCCAAAGGAGATATACGCCATTAAAGTTTAGGGTCCAAAATTTCAAATGATTGTAAAAAAAGGAAAAATGGGTCAATTCGTTAGCGGTTTTAGCTAAAATTATTCTTTTTGTCAGTTTTTCTTGAAAAATAAATGTAAAGATAAAGTAAAAAAAAATGTCGATAGAGGGCGCTTTAGACTTTGGAGTAACGTACAACTATTTTTTACCGTTATTTTTTTTATCACATTAAATGCTTTCAAAAGCTTAGACTTAAACTTAAATTTTGAGCTCAAAATCTGATTCGTTGGGGGTGGTTAAGTAGCTCAAACGGAATTGTGTTCAGGAGTTGAAATTTCAAACTCCCTCCCTCCTGAACAGAGTTCAGTTATTCCCGATCTTGGTGTCGTAGGACTTTGTGTCGTAGTCCAGGCAGCAACTACTACCTCCTAGACGTAAAATAAACTAGAGAGGGATGACAAAATTAAAAAATTTATTCATAATACTAGACATGAGCAATTTCTCCTCTCGAAATAAAAGAAAAACAATTTGATGTACGCACGTCGTGCGCATGAATGAAGGTTGAATGAATGATGACACGTAGAAAATGGTACACGCATGATTTTCTTGTGGAATCACAAAAACTGCTCGAAAGAGCGCCCACCAGCAAGGATGCAGGCCTCACACCGCCGGCGGAGGAACTTTCGAACATTAGCAAATAACCCGGGCATCTCCCGGTTATCGCCTGCTACGACAGCAATTCTCGCAACCAGTTCCTCGTTGGAGTCGACAGGGCTTGAGTAAACAAAACTCTTCATATGGCCCCAGAGGAAGAAGTGTAGACAGGAGAGGTCAGGCGAGCGTGCCGGCCAATTTACCGGACCACCCCGTCCAATCCATCGCCCTGGATATGCTGTATCCAATGCACTTCTCACATTTGCGCTGAAATGTGCAGGCGCTCCATCATGTTGGAACCACATACGAGCCTTTATGTTGGCTGGAACACTTTGCAGCAGAACCGGAAGCACCTCTTGTAGGAATACCAGATACGTTCCGCCGTCCAGGCGCCTTGGCAGAAAATATGGCCCTATCAAATGATCGTGGATAATTCCGGCCCACACATTTTTGTCATCCCTCTCTCGTTTATTTTACGTTTAGTGGGTAATAGTTGCTGCCTGGTCTACGACCGAGCATCCAAAATTGTGAATAACTGAACTGCGTACAGGGGAGGAGGGGGGTTCAAATTTCACCTCCTGAACACTGTTGAGTTTTCGCGACATAACCACCCTCAACGATTCAGATTTTGAGTTCAAAATTTAAGTTTAAGTCTAAGCTTTTGAAAGCATTTAATCTGATGCAAAAAATAACAGTAAAAAATAGTTGTTTGTTACTCCAAAGTCTAAAGCGCCTTCTATCGGCATTTTTTAAACTTTATCTTTAAAATTTATTTTCCAGAAAATCTTGACATAAAGAATAATTTAAGCGAAAACAGCAAACGAATCGACAAATTTTCCCGTTTTTATGATCATTTGAAATTTCAGACCCTAAACTTTAATGGCGTCTATCTCCTTTGGAAGACGTTTGGGACCCTAAGTTTCCTATATAATATTGTTTGTCTTGATGTGTACTATCACCCCTTAAAGTTTTGCCCAAGAGTTTCGTTACACCCTGTATATATATATATATATATATATATATATATATATATATATATATATATATATATATATCATAATTTCCGTCTTTATTTTGTTAAAAGGCAACTTTTGAAAACTTGAGCATATTGAAATTCAAAAAGTTTTTTTCGTTCCACCCTATTGGACATAGGGTTTTTTTTTGGATACTGATTCTTCTACACGTTGAAGTAGCACGTGCTTGAGATAGGCCTAACCATTATCTTCTACACACCCTCCTACCGCACGAAGTAATAAGCTCTTCTGAAAATAAAGAAATTAGTACAGTTATGTCTTTGCCTATATTTTACTGTTTTTAAATATACGATCACGACCTACTTCACGACAATATTCAGTTTCAGATATACACTATATCCCAATAATTTTCAAAACACTTTGAAGAAAAAGAAAACACTTTTATTATTTTAGCAAGGGGCAGGTCCACCTTCAGGCTTGACTTTAGATAATTCCCTCATAGAAAGAATTTCAACGAAATTCTGGATTACTTTAAGAGGAATTTTCCGATGCGAGCTGAGTCGCAGAACTGGTGCGTGTTGGTCTGGACCTCAATCGTCGTTCCAGATCGTCCTAAAAATGCAAAGTTTGATTGAAACAGGAACACTGTGCGGCCTACAACCATTGTTTCATATCCAAGCACCCTTACCACTGCATACCAGGTCCACTACTGAGAGAAGGAGTATTGTCATCCTGGTATAGATAATCGTCAGTTCCGCAGTACAGCCACAGTGTAAGAAGCGGCGTGATTATTTAGAATGTTAATGCACCGATCACTCGTCATGATAGAGGGAACAGGAACCAGTGGTCCAAGACCGTAACAGCAGAAATCGACCCATCAGACCAAAACTCCACTAGCGCCGAACTTCACAGTTGGTACTACACACTCTGGTAATAAGCGCCCTCTGGGCCGTCTCCAGCTTACTCTACATGTCATACATACATATACATAGACATACCATACATACTACTATACATACTATACATTTATATATACTCTACGATAGGGCTGCAAAACATGCGAATCTTGATACGTCCCTCCATAGTGTTGTTTTCCCCAGGTTTATAATCCAGTTTTTACCCTCATCGCACCACGGTAATCGATTCCTCAAATTGGTCTCACAATAAGCGGCTGTATATATATATATATATATATATATATATATATAGTACACACTCTTCGTATTTCTATTGCCTAGTAAACATTCTGTAACCCTTCGAGTTTTTTCTACATTTGCCTTCGCCAAGATGATGTGTCTTCTTCGTGATAAAATGCTTAAACAAAAATAACCCGTTCCTTCTCTGCTCCCGGTTCGACTTCTGTTTACTTGTAGCATGTCGGGTCCTTGATCCGTCATTCTCCCCGAGGTGAGCTCGAAACGTTACACATACACAGACAAGAGATATCACAACAAAATTTATTTTGTAGATAACATGTTGACCAAGTATCAAATGATTAAATTTATAGACTTCTGTGAAGTGTGGTTCCTGCCAAAATCAGTAGCCAGAGTAGCCGCCATTGTTGGAGATCACCGCTGCCACACGTCTCGGCATTTATTCAAAGAGACTTTGGATGAGTTCTTGGGGTACAGCAGACCAAGCAGCTTCCACACTCCGCCAAAGTTGATCTGCTGTGGCAGCTGGGGATGGAATCTGGGTCAATCGTAGAGCAACCATGGGCCACATGTTTTCTATCGGTGAAAGATCCGGAGAGCGAGGCGGCCAGGGAAGCAATTCAATCTGGCGAATGACGAAGAACCGTTGGATAATGCGTGCCGCGTGTGGTCGCGCATTATCCTGTTGAAATATGGCTGTGGGAAAGCCCTGAAGGTAAGGAAGGACAACTGGCTCCAACGCCTCGGAGATGTACCGCTGGCTGTTTAAAGTATCGGCAATGCGTACTAGAGGTGTGCGAGAGTGATATCCAATACTGCCTCATACCATAACACCCGGTGCAGGACCAGTGTGGCGGTGCATAACGCAGCTGTTCAGCATCCTCTCTTCACGGTGTCTCCAGACTCGAATGCGACCATCGTGGTGTTGCAGACAGAAGCGTGACTCGTCAGTAAAGACAATTTCATTCCATTCTGCCGTCCACATCCTTCTGTCATCACACCATGGCGGCGAAGACGTCTGTGGTTCTGCGTCAAGGGTAGACTAAGCAAAGGACGTCTTTCGGACAGACCACTCTGCTGTAAACGGCGTCGAATGGTACGCGCAGACACTGGATGATGCGTTACAGACTGCATGTGCTGTGCTATGGTTCGTGATGTGACTGAGCTATCCGTCACTGCCATGCGCACAATTTGCCTGTCATCACGTGAAGTGGTGCGCTGAGGTGGATGCGATCGAACACGCCGGTCCGTCGTACCCTCCCGCATCCAACGATCACATATCCGCATTACAGTTGTTTGGTTTCGTCCAACACGACTACCGATTTCCCTGAAAGATAATCCACAATCTCGGTAGGCCACTATCCTTCCTCTGTCGAACTCGGATACTTGATCAAAAGATGATCGCTGTTTTCGACGAGGCATAATTGATCGTTTTTTTAAAAAAACCACAAGAAAAACACAATTGCCAAACTTGAAATCGTCGAAATCTCCAAGCCTTAAATAGCGCTTTGAAGTGGCGCCACAGGCGCGTGATGTGCGTCTGCGCTGAAATTCTAATCATTTGCATATCTCACCTCCGCTAAAGCATGTTGTAAATTTCATGTTATTTGCATGTTTCCTTCAGGGTGTTGCATTTACAGTGGCCAGTAGTGTATATATATATATATATATATATATATATATATATATATATATATATATATATATATATATATATATATATATATATATATATATGTAACATTCTTGTCCAAAATTATCTCGGGTTTTTTTAAAGTTTAGAATTAAGTGAAGACCACATACTAAGAATGTTAAATGTTAACATTCAAACACACGAACGGTTATTGACAGACAACATAGAACGCTCTACATGCTGATACAAAAGTAGCGAATGAATTGACACAAGAACGTACAACGGAAAAACATAGTCACGTGACATAGCAGGTGCTGAAGAGAAGAGTCTATTTGTGTGTGGGGAAGGAGAGAAAACAGTCCGTTACACACGCACACACACACACACACACACATATATATATATATATATATATATATATATTTGAAATTATGCTAATTTTGAATTTTAAATAGGATAAATGACGCAAATGCAATGTCATATCGATACAATTTCAGTTATCGCCTACAAAAACTATTTCTTAAAACATTCAACTGGAAAATACACTGAAGTGCCACTGAATTAGGCATAGCAAAGCCTATGCAAATTGTGTAGCGCTGCGCATCATGTATGCGCAAGTGAGGGCACTGTGGTAACTGCATATATAGCGCGTACTGTGGTTGTTCTGAATTAGTTGTTGGAATTGCCAGTATGGGTAAATTGCCTGATTTAGACGCCTTCGATCGCGGACGGTCGCGTAGGTGCGCGACGCATGGGCCATTCAATTTCCGAAATCGTCAGGCAGCTAGGATTTTCAAGATCGACAGTGTCAAGAGTATACCAAGAATACATGGATGGTGGAAAAAAAACTAGCAATCGGGTAAACTGCACAGGACAATTAGCCTTGACAGTGCGTGATGAGAGACGGCTCAGGCGTATTGTACGTAGCCAGCGAAGCCAAACATTACCTCAAATTGCCACCCAGTTTAATGACGGTGCCAGTCGTACAGTCAGTAAACGGACTGTGCAACGCTCGCTTCACCGTATGGGTTTCGGGAGCCGTCGACCTACGAGAGTACCATTGCTCTATACTCGCCATTTAGCTGCACGTCTTGCCTGGGCAAAAGAGCACAGAGACTGGAGTGTAGAGGACTGGAAACGAGTAGCATGGAGTGACGAGTTTCGATTCCGACTACTTAACGCCGACGGGAGGCTGAGAATATGGCGTCAGGCTCATGAAACCATGGTTCCTACATGCCTGGCTGGAACTGTACCAGGGCATGGTGGCTCAATCGTGGTCTGGGGTGTTTTTTCGTGGCACAGTTTGGGATCTTTAGTGCGTGTACCAACCTCCCTCAATGCAATTCGGTACGTAGAATTTCTGGCTGATCACCTCCATCCGTTTATGCTGTTCTGTTATCCGCACGGTAATGGAGTTTTCCAGCAAGACAACTGTACCTCTCACAAGTCCCGGTTGGCTACTGGCTGGTTGGATGAGCATTCCTTCGATTTCTCTGTCATGAATTGGCCACCTAGAAAGCCCATATTTGAAGCCCAGACTTAAATCCTATTGAGCATCTTTGTGATGTTTTGAAACAAGGCGTGCAAGGCCATCACACAGCACCAAAGAACCTTACTGAATTATGGATAGCTTTATTGGCAAGCCATTCCCGTGGAACGTTTCCAGAAACTTGTTGAATCTATGCCTCGTTGTGTGGCAGCCGTTCTCAAGGCCAGAGGTGGCCCAACTCGTTACTAGGTAGGTATCCCTAATTCAGTGGCACTTCAGTGTAGTTACTAATCACATAGAATTATTGTTTTTATTCTTGTTTCTTATTTTACAAAAGCTGAAATAATGTCTACGACTTGAAGAATGTGAACTAAATACCGAATAACATTACTTAAGTGTTTAGGCGTCATATCATTTATTCGTAGACATAAATAATGTAACGTCAGCAGTCGGATTTAATCTACATTTTGATCTTCATAAATGAATCGATTCCTACTCGTATATGAATGCTTAGAGCTTTACAAAACAAAGTGTATACAATGGAGCTGAAAATTGTTCGTACTTAAATAGAATGTAGTGTAGTACATTCTTGTAAACTTTTTTTTGTAGTGATACTCATTTTAAAATTTGAATAGAAAAAATAATTGAAATGCAATGCCTTATAACGATATAATTTCAGTTATTGCTTATAAATACTATTTCTTAAAATATTCAACAAGTAAATTTTTATTGATCGTATAGATTTATTGTTTCTTACTTTATAAAATCGGAAACACTGCATGCGGCTTGAAGAAATTAAACAATTTTTAAAACTGTTAAATCTATATCCAAATATTTGGGAACTAAATACCGAAAAACGATAGTTATGTTTTTAGGAGTCATGGCACTTATTCATATACATACGTAATGTGATGTTAGCAGTCCGTTTTAATCTACATATTTCTCCTGAGAAATGAAGGATCTCTGCCTTAGGTATGAATCGATTCTTTTCATAACTGAATGCTTAGTGTAGTAGGAAAAGAAATGCATAAAATGGAGCAGTAAATTATTTTAATTTAAAAATAATCTAGTGCACTCTAATGGGCTTTATTTTTTTGTAATTATAACAAGTTTTCAATTTAATTTGAATAATTGATTTAAATGTATGAATACCTTAAACGGATAGTTTCAGTTAAGGCTTACAAAACTATTTCTTAAATTATTCAACAGAAAAATTCTTACTTATCGTATATGTTTATTGTCTATTTTCTTGTTTCTTATTTTGTAAAAGCGGAAATAATGTCTACGGCTTGAAGAATGCATATTTTTTAGAACTCATAAAATCTAAATCAAACTGTTCGGGAACGAAAAACTGAGTGATAATACTTATGTTTTTAGGAGTCATATTGTTTATTAATAGACATACATAGTGTAACGTTAGCAGTCGGTTTTAATATACATTTTACTCCTCAGAAATGAATCGATTCTCCCCGTAAATGAATACTTTCCGCAGTAGAAAACGAAATGTATATAATTGAGCAGTAAATTGATCGTACATAAAAATAATCTAGTACACTCTTGTAATCGTTCCTTTTGTAATGATACTGATTTTTATTTTTGAATAGAAAAATCTAATGTGCCCGGTATAAACGTCTTAAGTCAAAAACAGTGAATTAAATAAATCAAGATATTGGCTTTTATACCAATCGCAGAACAATAATTTCGACTTGAGTCATTTGTACATAGAAATGTACTTTTGTATTCAAAATTGACTTAAGCTTTTTATACAAGTGAAAAGATTTTTGTTGTTTTTAATGTATACTAACAAATATCCCAAAATCACTTTTTTTTACTTAAGCCCTTTATACCGGGCACCATAGAAATAATTCAAATTCATCAGTGTCTTATAATGATATAATTTCAGTAAATGCTTGCAAAAGCAATTTCTTAAATTATTCAACAGGAAAATTCTTATTAATCATTTAGATTTATTGTTTATATTCTTGTTTCTTACTTTATAAAAGCAGAAATAATGCATGCGATGGGAAGAAATTAGACTCTTTTTAAAACTGATAAAAGCTAAGTGAAAAAAAAGGGAGCCAAATACCCAATAACTATACTTAAATCTTTTTAGGAGTCATTACAGTTATTCATCTATATATATAAAACAGTTCCGTAACTGACTCATTCATTCACTGACTGACTGACATACAAAACAATGAACTGAAATTGCACAGACCAAACCGCTGGACCTAAAGGCCTGAAATTTTGCATGGCGATTCTTCTAATAGTGTAGGGGTGCACTAAGAATGATTTTTCAAAAATTCTTCTTAGATTTTTTAAAATTAAATTTTTAAGCTGTTTTTTAAACTTTTTTTACGTTTGCATTTAAAATAATACATTGAGGGTTATAAAATTTATATCACGAAAAAGATCATAAAAATTCCTTAAAAATGAAATTTTTTTCGAAGTTTTACCTCCATTTCCTGATTTTTGGTGAATTTTTAAAGATTCATTTTTAGAATTTAATTTATTAAATGCTGATCACGTGGTTTCTTTTTCTGGTACTTTCAATAAATTTATCGTCACGTGCGTAACAACTAAATAGACAAAAAAAATATTTTTTTCTCTTTCTAATGCAGCAGACGATTGTATATAATCCTCAAAAATGCATATCCCTTGCATATTTTTTTATAAATATATATATATAGATAGATATATATTTTACATCAATTGTATACATTGATCATCGCATTTATTATAAACATTGTCACACCTGGGGTTTTAAATTTATTTCATATATATATATTTATTTTTTGGCATAAACTGCATACGTTGACCATTGTATTTAATTTGAATGTAATCGGTTTTTCAGCTTCGAGTTTTCAGCTAGTATACTTTATAATGTAATGTTAGGAGTCGGTTTTAATCTACATTTTACTCTTGAGAAATGAAAGATCTCCTTTGAAATGAATTGATTCTATTTGTAAATGAATGTCTAGTTTAGAGGAAAACGAAATGTATAAAATGGAGCAGTGCAGAACTCTTCATGGTTTAAGTCATTGAAGCCCACCACTTCGGCTTTTCTACTTTTAATTACGGGTACGAGCACAAACATACACAGAGCGAGGAAAACATACGCAGAACGATATGCAGAACAATTAGGGTACAAAAAAAGACATGCGTGGCGACATACTTTGTTTCACTCCCAGCCTGAACTCGGTGGCGCTAACAGTCAGTGAGAATTAATTATTAACAACTCTTTCATTGAAAATTACAGTAAATAGCATCTGTCACAGCAGTAAATTATTTGAACATAAAAATAATCCAGTAGGCTCTTGTAAGCTTTAGTTTTTGTAATAATGATAAGTTTTGAATTTAAGTTGAATAAATGATTTAAATACATGAATGCCTTAAACGGATAATATTTCAGTTAAGGCTTACAAAAACTATTTCTTAAATTATTCAACAGGAAAATTCTTATTAATCATATAGATTTATTGTTTATATTCTGGTTTCTTATTTTATAAACGCAGAAATAATGCATACGATGGGAAGAAATTAGACTATCTTTAAAACTGATAAAAGCTAAATGGAAAAAAGGGAACCAAATACCGAATCTAGGCTTAAATTTTTAGGAGTCATAGCATTTATTCATATACATATGTAATGTCATGTTACGAGTCGGTTTTAATCTATATTTTCTCCTGAGAAATGAAAGATCTGCTCGTTTGAAACAAATAGATTCTCTTTGTAAATGAATGTTTAGTGTAGAAGAAAACGAAATGTATATAATTGAGCAGTGCAGAACTCTTCATGGTTTTAAGTCATTGAAGACCACCACTTCGGCTTTTCTACTTTAAATTACGGATACGAGCACAATACAGAGGAAAACATACACAAAACGATTTACACAACACTTAGATTACATTTCAAGCCATACTTGGCGGCATACTTTGTGGAACTCCCAGCCTGAACTAGGTGGCTCTAACAGTGAGTGAGAATTAATTAATAGCACCTCAGTCAGTGGAAATTACAGTTAATAGCATCTATCACAGCAGTAAATTATTTGAATTTAAAAACAATCTAGTACTCTCTTGAGGCTTTAGTTTTTGTAATGATAATAAGTAACACTTAGATTACATTTCAAGTCATGCTTGGCGGCATACTTTGTGGAACTCTCAGCCTGAACTAGGTGGCGCTAACAGTGAGTGAGAATTAATTAATAGCATCTCAGTCAGTGAAAATTACAGTTAATAGCATCTATCACAGCAGTAAATTATTTCAATTTAAAAACAATCTAGTACGTTCTTGAGGCTTCAGTTTTTGTAATGATAATAAGTTTTCAATTTAAGTTGAGTAAATGATTTAAATACAAGAATGCCTTAAATGGATAAAATTACAGCTAAGGCTTACAAAAACTATTTCTTAAATTATTCAGCAGGAAAATTCTTATTAATCGCATAGATTTATTGTTTTTATTCTTGTTTCTTACTTTATAAAAGTGGAAATAACGTCTGCGGCAAGAAGAATATACATATTTTTGTTTTTAGAATTTGCCAGAAGTCCTCTTTCAGATATGAATTAAAGATGAGATAAACTGTGTTTTCAAAAAAGTGTGTCCACATCTTTTCAATTAAACACAAATTTACTCGGAGTTTCCTTGAAACTTTTTGTGCCGGCTAAAAACACTTGGCTGCAAATAAATAAAAATAAAAAAAAGAAACAGGCTGGTAAAAATGAAGAAATAAAGAATTCTGAAAGGAACAAAAAGTTCAAAAACTTCATTTTTCAATGAATATGGGAGTTTTGATTTGATAAAAAACCCAAAACAAAAGCAATTTCTAGGATGAAAGAAAACAAAATTCTTTTTGAAATCGTATTGGACTGCATCTGTATGAATTATTCATAAAATTATTGAAAAATTCAATATCATGCAGTCCATAGTAAATGAAGTCCACAAGTAGCAAAAGCATTACTTTTTGAAAATTGTGGAAGGATAATTTTAAATCTATATATATATATATATATATATGTATGTATATATATGTATATTTATATGTATATGTATATGTATATGTATATTTATATTTATATGTATATGTATATGTAAATTTATATTTATATGTATATGTATATGTATATTTATATTTATATGTATATGTATATGTATATGTATATTTATATTTATATGTATATGTATATGTAAATTTATATTTATATGTATATGTATATGTATATTTATATTTATATGTATATTTATATTTACATGTATATGTATATTTATATTTATATGTATATATATATATATATATATGTAAATATATATATATACATATGTATATATATATATATATATATATATATATACATATATATATATATATATATATATATATATATATATATATATATATATATATATATATATATATATATATATATATATATATATATATATATATATATATATATATATATACACAGTAGCTCAGTGGATTTTCATTTTCGATTTAAAATAAAATGGTTTCATTTCTTAAAGACTGTTTAATCACTTTTAAAATTATATTTGAATTTTTAAAAAATGAAATAATTATTTAAAACTCTCTTTTTCAAACTTCGGTTTTTGGATTTTGAAATAATTCTTTCAAATTTCCATATTCAAATTTTGCTTTTTAAACAAAAAAGAAGTTCATTGAATTAGAAAAAATTCTAAAGCTTTTAATTTCTCATTTCCTAAAACAAAAATTATTTCTGATACTTTAAAATTATTTCAGGATTTCAATTATTAAATGACTCGTTCTCAGACTCGTTCTCAACTAATAATTTTTCCTTTTGGCAACATTGCCGAAAGTAAATATTAAATCTCATGGGGGAAAAAAGTGTTTAAAAAATGAGACAGTTCTGATGAATTCAAAATTGGTGGCGGAAGTATCCTCATCAGTTGCTCATTAGGTAGAAACAAATTTCACGAATTTGCTGGAATTATTAGCGAGTAAAATAATAAGTCAAAAAATTACGATCTCGGCATTCAGTTACATTAAGATACTATGGCGATCAGCGCAGGAAATTTCTGAAGAGAGTTTGGTAAGTACGCTTTTTTAGAATGATAACATTTTTTTATTAAACATAATTCATATATTTTGGAAGCTGAACATCTAGCAAATCCCACGCATAGGAAGATCACAATCTAATCACAATTAAAAACGATCAGAATTAAAAACAATCTAGTACGTTCTTGAGGCTTCAGTTTTTGTAATGATAATAAGTTTTCAATTTAAGTTGAGTAAATGATTTAAATACATGAATGCCTTAAATGGATAAAATTACAGCTAAGGCTTACAAAAACTATTTCTTAAATTTGTAAGGTATACACAAGATTCGATTCACAAGAATCGAACTTTTGAGTGAATTAAAGAAGCTGCTTTAGATATGCTAATTTCGGCATACGCGCTTAGTATAAATACCACGCAGCGTCATTAATGGAAGGGGAGGTTGTTAAGGTTGAAAAGGTGTTATCCTGCGCTAGTGCTTAGCGGGCCAGAAGTTTACATGGCAGTACTGCTGGTTTGACTTACTGTTCGTGAGTATAAAAATATATTGTTCTTGAAAGCTGTGTTTATACATTCCGTACAAGTAGTACGCATGCTTATTGCTGTAAAAGCCAATTATATGTGCAACGAATTCAATAAACATTGTTTCATGTATAAACTGTGTTTGCTTCAAATTCAAATAGAGTGCCACTTCAAATTATATACACCCAAGTCTGGGTAGAAGTGAGCATAGAAACTCTATAAATTATTCAGCAGGAAAATTCTTATTAATCGCATAGATTTATTGTTTTTATTCTTGTTTCTTACTTTATAAAAGTGGAAATAACGTCTGCGGCAAGAAGAATATACATATTTTTGTTTTTAGAATTTGCCAGAAGTCCTCTTTCAGATATGAATTAAAGATGAGATAAACTGTGTTTTCAAAAAAGTGTGTCCACATCTTTTCAATTAAACACAAATTTACTCGGAGTTTCCTTGAAACTTTTTGTGCCGGCTAAAAACACTTGGCTGCAAATAAATAAAAATAAAAAAAAGAAACAGGCTGGTAAAAATGAAGAAATAAAGAATTCTGAAAGGAACAAAAACTTCAAAAACTTCATTTTTCAATGAATATGGGAGTTTTGATTTGATAAAAAACCCAAAACAAAAGCTATTTCTAGGATGAAAGAAAACAAAATTCTTTTTGAAATCGTATTGGACTGCATCTGTATGAATTAATCATAAAATTATCGAAAAATTCAATATCATGCGATCCATAGTAAATAAAGTCCACAAGTAGCAAAAGCATTACTTTTTGAAAATTGTGGAAGGATAATTTTAAATCTATATATATATATATATATATATATGTATGTATATATATGTATATTTATATGTATATGTATATGTATATTTATATTTATATGTATATGTATATGTATATGTAAATTTATATTTATATGTATATGTATATGTATATTTATATTTATATGTATATTTATATTTACATGTATATGTATATTTATATTTATATGTATATATATATATATATATATATATATATATATATATATATATATATATATATATATATATACATATATATATATATATATATATATATATATATATATACATATATATATATATATATATATATATATATATATATATATATATATATATATATATATATATATATATATATATATATATACACAGTAGCTCAGTGGCATTTTCGATTTAAAATAAAATGGTTTCATTTCTTAAAGACTGTTTAATCACTTTTAAAATTATATTTGAATTTTTAAAAAATGAAATAATTATTTAAAACTCTCTTTTTCAAACTTCGGTTTTTGGATTTTGAAATAATTCTTTCAAATTTCCATATTCAAATTTTGCTTTTTAAACAAAAAAGAAGTTCATTGAATTAGAAAAAATTCTAAAGCTTTTAATTTCTCATTTCCTAAAACAAAAATTATTTCTGATACTTTAAAATTATTTCAGGATTTCAATTATTAAATGACTCGTTCTCAGACTCGTTCTCAACTAATAATTTTTCCTTTTGGCAACATTGCCGAATGTAAATATTAAATCTCATGGGGGAAAAAAGTGTTTAAAAAATGAGACAGTTCTGATGAATTCAAAATTGGTGGCGGAAGTATCCTCATCAGTTGCTCATTAGGTAGAAACAAATTTCACGAATTTGCTGGAATTATTAGCGAGTAAAATAATAAGTCAAAAATTACAAACTCGGCATTCAGTTACATTAAGATACTATGGCGATCAGCGCAGGAAATTTCAGAAGAGAGTTTGGTAAGTACGCTTTTTTAGAATGATAAAATTTTTTTATTAAACATAATTTATATATTTTGGAAGCTGAACATCTAGCAAATCCCGATAAATCGTAAAATTGACATCAATATGTGCAGAAAACCGAAATATTTGTCCATCAAAATTGTCGATTTCGTGAAATTCAGAAAACTGCTTTCGGGAAAAAGCTTCGTTTGCAATGAAAAACATTTTTAAAATTATAAAAATGTGTATATTCTTAAAGATGAAGTGTTGTAGAACTCCTGAAAATAAAAAAATTGTCGATTGGTGGGCGGAAAAGTGAATTTTGTATGCATGAAAATAGTGGAAATTTGCGAAACGGAAAGGAGCTGGCCCACCCGGAATGTGAAATGTTTCTGTTGTCTCCTTCTTTTGAGTTCGGCGATTTTAATTAAATAATTTAAAAAAATTAAAGTTTTGAAAGTTGACGATAGCATAAGTGCACGCGTCTCGTTCGTCCGCGGCCATCGGTACCAGTCGCGATAACCTGTTCTGCTCGGTTCGCGGGATTTGCCCGTCCCCGTGTCTGCTCACTAACAAACATACGTTTGTTTACCTTCAGCTGTTAATAGTAAGATTATATATATATATATATATATATATATATATATATATATATATATATATATATATATATGTGTGTGTGTGTGTGTGTGTGTGTGTGTGTGTGTGTGTGTGTGTGTGGTTATCAAAATCACGGAAACATCTATCAATATTAGTGTTGTTTATGAATGTTCTTCGTATTCCTTAAAACACGAGTCTGACCACCTGTATTTTTTTATATAATATAGTGTATGTATTATTCTACTATTAGGTAGCAGCAATGAAGCTATGGGCATTGTGCTTTTAGGGGGATAATCGTAAAATGTCAAATCTTACAGACCTTGCGAAAAGGGCAAATTGTTCGAGCGCGTTTAAATTGGAGTATCTGTTACTACAACCCCCAAGCTAATGGGTGGTTTTCGAGCTATGGTATCCAAAGTCATGATAAGATACAGAGTGCACAAGAAAACATCATTTGTCAAAAAGAATAGTGGACGAAAGGGAGAGCTAAGTGAAAGAGACGAACGAGGTATTGAAGCGGATTGTGACATGAAGAAAGAAAACAATTGCAACCAAAATGACCGAAGATCTCAAACTGAATCTGCATGAACCGGTATCAACGATTAGAGGTAGAAGGAAATTTCACAAACAAAGCATTTACGGAAGAGTAGCTATTCCGAAGCCACTTGTAATAGATGCTAATACAAAATATCGTCCTCAATGGTGCCACGAGCCTCCTGGTCGAGTAATATGTCGAAAAGCGGCATTGGATCCGACGATTAATTATTCACATTGTTCCTCGCAACAGCACGTGGGAATATCTGGAGAACTCCTACACAAGCGTAAAATTCTGGCTGTCTCATCTCAACTGTTAATCAGGTGGTGTTAATCTGGAGGTAGATCTATCAGGATTTAGGATAGCATCTCGAGGTTTTCTTCAGGCCCTATTGTAACCCTAAAGGGGAGATTGAATGGGAAGGACTATGTCAAAATTTTAGCTCACTAGTCCATCCAATGGTGCAAACATTGTTTCTTGTAGGAAATGGCGTTCTCCAGGATGATAATCCACCTATACATACAGCTAAATCTATAAAGTATTGGTTTGAAGAGCATGAAAAAAAAGTCAAATATCTTATCTTGCTCCATACAATCTCCCCGACTATACATATCATTCAACCACCGTTATTTGTATAAGGGGATAGAGCTAGGTATCGATATCCACTATAGCATCTCTACAGGAACTTTCATTATTTTTCCCCGAAGAATGGTATGATATATTCTTAACCACTATCCATGACTTGTATAATCCAATTGCAAGGTGAAGCAGGTAGTATTACATGACAAATGTGATCCTGCGCCGAATTAATAAAATTTATATATATATATATATATATATATATATATATATATATATATATATATATATATATATATGTATATATATATATAAATGTGTGCAATAAACGGGCGCGGGACGACGAATGATTACTGAGTGGTAGTTTTGGAAGACTGTTCTCGCCTTTCTACTTGAGGTTAAAAAGATGACATGTCTCCCGGCCGTGCATCACAAATGTTTAAATCCATTCCCGCATCATCTCAACCCTCAGACACACAAATCATAACACAACTTTCTCGAACTACATGTTTATTAAATTCACCGACCGCTCCGTTGGTATGAATGCAACAAGAGAAAGTACAGGAGTCCGTCCTATTTCTGGACGTCAACACTTATATAACTTCAATTCATCACGTGATTAAAGGGTGTGTATTAATAGTTGATTGGTTTAAAGTTGTTGTTGATGTGCAGAACTGATTTAAATTTGTACTGTCGCCGCACCGCGTCTCTTTTCGATAAAAAGACAGCCATCTTTAATCATATTGCCTAAGGCTGTAATAATGGAATTTAACGCGAATGCCCAAAGGGAATTAAATAACTTAAGAGATTAAAAAAGGGGTATGTAATTTTGAATAGTAAAGTGAGGAATTGATAGTTTTTAAATGTTAAGAGTGTTGAATTAAGAAATTACTAGTTTTTTAATATTATATATATATATATATATATATATATATATATATATATATATATATATATATATATATATTTATATATATATATATATATATATATATATATATATATATATATATATATATATATATATAAAAATTAATCAAAACAATCATTTCTCATTTCAAATAGCAAGAAGTTGGGAACTTCATCTCAAAATTTAAAATTTAAACTTATAAGCAAATTATTAAGGAGAATGTGTTACTGTGTAAATCAGAAGTTATCAGACTTTTTAGTGTATGTGCCATGTGAAAAAATATGAAAATTGAATGTGCCAGAATGACTATATACCACAGAAATTTAGAAAGAATGTATTCATACAGAAAACTTTTATTGTTGCACACCAAAAATTTTATTCAATTCAGACAAAAAATTATTTACGAAATTTAAAAGTGTCAGAAATGTTTGATTTTAAAATACGATAATAATTGTTGAGTGTGTATCCCACTTTGTTTGAGTACAACGTTGAAAACCCTCAATAAGAAACTTTTAAAAAGATTTAGATTTTATGAATTTTTCAGATTTTACATTTTCTTTTCGCACATTGGAAATGATTGGCATGCCAGTTGATTATAGCTTCCACACTTTAAATGATACGTGCGCCTCACTGTGGCCATTGCTGGAGTAAATCACATCGTGGGAATAGACTTTTATTTACGGCGATTTGTCCGAGTATTGTACGGCCAATGAAATGACATAATAATTATATCATCGCAAGCAGGGCTTAATTCTGCCTAAATCCCAATGCTTTTAAACATTTATCCTCCTTTCCTTCCCATGGACTTGGGAATAGAGCTTTATTTTTATGACTGTGCAATACACTTTAAAACCCTCTCCTTAATCCTCTCTTGTTCCAGTTTTCCTATGTAAATATCCTTTAAGGCGGAACTTCGCAAGGTAACCGCTTTTAGCTTTAATCAGATGTGGTTTTGAAATGAAGGAGAAAAGCATTGTGATCCACAGTTTCTCTATTACATACATATGTACGTATGTATGTATATATATATATATATATATATAAATAAATAAATAAATAAATATATATATATGTGTGTATATATATATATATATATATATATATATATAATCTTCAGCCCAATACAGTATGTAACAAACAGCATGTATCCTAGCATTTAACAAAAACATACGATTGCATAATTTTAGAAAGGAAAGTGAGCTTTCAATTATAAATCATTGAAAAAATACTCATGTGTTAAATTCGAATATTAAGAGAATTAGAAGTTTATAGGAAGCAGGAACTTCCGGTCTGGGTCTGAAAGACGTCAACGGTTCTAAATAAATGGATGTGTTTTTGAAAATCAGACTGTTTATGGATTTCTTCCATGCATCAAAAATAATACCGGAACCTAATATTTTCTTCTTTTGTTATCTCTAAAGCTAAAGACGTTATATAGAGAAATATTCTAATTAATTTATTTGAACTGTTTTGAATTTGCCTGGGAAAGTAAATTGTCTTTGGCGTAAAAGCAGGAAAATCCATTTAGGAATTACAAAATTTTAAAGACTTTAATTTATGCCTATTTGCGAGTAACACCGCAATTTGTTATGAAAACCTGTGGAAATAAAAGGAAATCTGATCTTTGTTGTTCCAGAGTGTAAATAGATTTATTAATTATAAAATATTAAAGATTCAAATTAATACGTATTTGGGAGCATCAGTTACGATTTATTCTTTCAATCTGTGGCAATAAAAGAGAGTCTTATGCCTGTTGTTCAAACAGGCAAATCCCTTTATTTATTATAAAATATTAAAGACTCAAATTAATACCTATTTGTGTGTGATACTCCAATCTGTTGTGAAAACCAAAGTTATAAAAGGGAGTCTAATCTTCTGCTTTCATATATATTTTAGAATCTAGACCTTAAGCAATTTCTTTCAAAATGAGCTAAAAATCATTTATTCTTTCTTATACATATTGTTGAACTATTTTTGAAATTGGATATTTACAGTCTTGGGAAAGAGGTATTAGCTTTGATATAATGTGCCGGTGATTCTGAAAGTGGTCTAAGTCATATATTTTGTTTCGAGATATTTGAAGGTTAGACTTTTAACATGAACTGAATTCTGTGTAATGACGTGACAGCCAATTCAATCTAACGATAACGGTTCAATCTAACGATAATTTTGCAAAGATTGCTTCCAATTACGGTAATATAAAAGAATAATATTTGAAATAACCGATAAACTTATTTTTTTAGATTCTTGACTTAGGCCACTTTTATAATCACCACCACATATGTCTTTTTTCAGTTAGGCATCTTAATAAATCCCAGAACGCTTATTTCCCTCCAAATTTTAATTTATAAACTTTTTTATCCTACGGCATAAATAGCTTTAAACATCATTTTCAACTCCCATTGTATAAATATTTAAATTAAACTTCCAAAGAATTTGTGAAAACATACCTTCTAAAGATAAATTAGTAATGTGCGAGCACTGATATCCGAATTTTGTGATTATAGGAAATATATATAAAACACAACATTTAGGGTGTAAAAGATTTTAAGTCACATATTTGAACGAAAATATTTGCATGATACATCCCCCCCCCAACCCCCCCCACCCACATACATATACATCTCTCTCTCTCTCTCTCTATATATATATATATATATATATATATATATATATATATATATATATATATATATATATATATATATATATATACTTATTTCCGAATACAGATATTTAAAATCGTGGTGTGTATTAGTTTTAACATATCTTTTTTTTACTTATTGTCAGGCATGTTAATAAACTTTCCGATGCATTTTTTTTACTCCATGCATTAATATATGCGAAGCATTTAACGCTACGACTAAATTGGCTATAAAAATAATTTTTAAGTCCCATTGTTTAAATGTTTAAACAAAACTCCCAAATAATTTGTGCAAATATACGTCCTAAAGATAAATTAGCTATGCGTGAGTAATGATAACCAAATTTTGTGATTCTATGAAAAATATAAAAAATCACAACCTTTCAGGTTGTAAAAAATTTTAAGTCACACATTTGACCGAAAATATTTGCATCGGATATCTTTTTAAACTGAAAGATAAACAGAAAAATGTTCCTCTATTGAACTGGAAGTGATTGAGAAAGAATGCGTTGAAAATTACTTGTCGATTTCGTGTGAAAAATACTCCTAAGATGAGATATCTTTCTTGAAAAATAAAATATTATAACTCAACAAAACTTCAATTTGAAGCTAAGATTAATAGCGAGTGGATATAAAATGCGCTTTACTTTTCTTGGAGCGAGAACAAAAGAACGGCCGAGATTTGACAAACATCTTAGCTTCGTCCAGAATTTTTAAATATAATAAATATCAAGAGAAATCTTGAAATTTTAACTAACACACACACACATATATATATATATATATATATATATATATATATATATATATATATATATATATATATATATATATAAAATATATAAAATAAAAAATATATATAATATATATAAACAAGTAGATAACACAGAGTTCACAAACATCTGATCTTCGTCCGGAATTTTTAAGCATAATAAATCACGAGAGATGTCTTGAAATTTTTACATTAGATTGCTTTTAAAAAGTAAAATTGATCCACCAAAAAATAAGTACGCGATACAATATTTATCAGCAGAAAAAGTGCACGCTTGTGTGTGTGTGTGTGTGTATGATCACGTGGACATAAAAACTTCAATATATCGAAGTTGATACTATTTCCGGATTTAAAGACAAATATGAAAATGACACATAAATTCCCATTTGTCTGTTGCTGGAGAGGAAAAGATACCCTACAGTTATTTTATAACTGTATACTCTCATAAATATATAGAGGTTTGACTTTTATTACATTAAATTTATTACGGCCATCAATATCTTCAATATCTAGTTATTCTAAGAATATTTTTACTATCATATTACGTATGAATATTTAATAGAATATTTCACAAGAATGGGAAATGAAAAAAAATGACATAATTTATAATTTTGTGAGGGATTTTCCTGAAATATTGGGTGAAAGTTAGACACAGACGGTTTGTTCTCATAAAAAAATTACATTATTAGATTGCTAAAAATTCTAATTAATATAAAGTTATCATATTAATAAGCAGAAAGGAAAATTATGATCCTTCCTGTAATGAAAATATTAGCGGTTTGTGATTAACGTAATTATAATATCAAAGATACGTAAATATAACACAAAATACTTTTTAGAGAACTCAACTTAACTAATTCCAATAATTAATATAAAGAACGGTCCGAAATATATATATTCCTGGAAAAATTAACAATATTATTTGGAAGATTTATTTATATTTTTTTTGTAGAAGTATATGCACTAACGATATTAATAATGTGCCTAAATGCTAAAAGTCAGAGATAACGTCGTGCATAATGCAGCATTCAGATTTGATTAGAGTCTGTGTAAAGCTTAATATGGTATGTGAATTGAATTTCTATGTTCATACCTATATTTATAAATCAAAGGAATTATTAATTCAAAATAATTTCTCAACATCTTCTATTACATGAAGAAATTTTTCTTCGCTTGAAAAAACCAAATGGATATTTTAATTTCTTTTATCTATCTATCTAGCTAGCTATTTGTGTATTATACATACATGCATATATATATACATACATACATACACACACACACACACACACACACATATATATATATATATATATATATATATATATATATATATATATATATATATAGAAACAATACGAGGCTCAGACTCAACGATCTTTCTGAGGAAGTCTTTAAATAATGAAGACTATACCTCCTGAAGAGCGGTCCACAATTCTGTAGTATTCTTAAATGGCGGAACTAGATTTTTAGTGGAACGTTGCATGGTATTACAGATAAGTTGAATAAATTTGAGATCTGGGGAACAAGGAGGCCATTTTGTATTGTAAATCTCGGATGAATGTTCCTCAAACCTTAATTCGTCGACTGTGGATGTGTATGGTGAAGTATTGTACTGCTGGATTACGCGAAACCCATCAGAGTGAACTCATGAAATGAATGGCTGTGATACATCTATCTGAAAGGATGTCAAAGTACCGTTCACCGGTCAGAGTTGAAGACGCATGAGAGGCCCTAGTTCATGCCACCTCAACACGGCCTATACCCTTACTAAAACGTCAACATTCTGTACGATCCCTTGTTGACAACCTGAATTCATTGATTTTTTGGTGTGATCTTCCCATACGTGGATACTTCCATTCGTCCGAATAAGTTGGAAACGATATTAGCCAGACCAAGCTTCTCGTTTCCAGTCTTTTCAGTAATCAGTGGCGGTGATCCTGAGCCCATATTCTTTTACCTCTATTTTATTCCATGCAGAGATCTGTGTTGTGACGAAAACAACAGCATTCGGGTTGTGCGTCGGCTATGAAAGCCCATATCATGCGGCATGTGAACATCGTACAGTAGGGTGGAACGAAAAAAACTTTTTTTTGAATTTCAATATGCTCTAGTTTTCAAAAGTTGCCTTTTAACAAAATAAAGACGGAAATTAAATATTAGCGTAATTAGTGCACGTTTTCAGTTCGCGCAAGAAGGGCAAACTTTTGGTCTTTATTAAATTTTTGACAAATTTCGCAATTATTTTGAAATTGAATACACTTGTAATACAAAAAAGTAGCAAAATAAGTAATTTAAACATTCCTTTTAGTCAGGAGACCTGCTAAACTGATTATATAATACGTTTTACTTCATAAAAATAGTACACATAAAGGCACTTAAGGACGAGGCACTTAAAAGACATCACGGTGGAACGAAATTTTTTTTTTTCTGAATTTCAATATGCTCTAGTTTTCAAAAGTAGTCTTTTAAAATTAAAATTAAGAATATAAAATCTTTTTGCTCTACTAAAACATTTTCAAATGCCGCAAAGGGGTTTCAAAATGGATATTTTTATGATAAAGTGATTATTTTTGTATTTTTTGTTAATTTTTCTCATAGTATATTAAAATTATGTAAATTTTCTGTAAATAAAACATTCAAAATATGATATTTTGACAGAAAACTTACATATTTTAAGCATTTCTCATTTTTAGATGCCATAATAGAACAACTGATTTTGTGGAATTTCGCGATTTTCATCATATTAATTTTACAGTAGCATATTCTTATAATGCACATTGAAATAAAAGAAAAACAATTTTTAATTGACGGACCTTAGTTAAAATAAACAAATCACACTTATTTTGAAAAATATTAATGTAATGTCTATAAAGGCAAAACGTTATTTTGAAAAAAATATTCATGCTTTTCAAAATTCCATAGTAATTACATATGGTTTCCATTACTTATTTCACTGACACATTGAACTGTTTTATTGTTTCAAATTTTGGCATTATCTTTTGAGAATGTATTTTGTTTTTATCAATGCATCTCAGAAGATACCATGAACGGACCATGCAGATGTACCATGAACGGACAAGGATGGCCCGGTAACTAATTTAACAATCCTTTCTACTACTTCCGTGTGACATGGAATGTTGTTGAAGTCAATAATTTGTTTCTCGTGATCAGATTCTTTTGCTTCCTTTATGAACTATTTTAGTTTGTCATCAGAAACATGCCACGTCATAGGAGGTTCTGTTACTTTAACATCATTCCATTCAATCATATCAATATAATCCTTGGAATCAAAGTCTATACGTGGACCTAAATTCTTTCTGATGCCTCCTTCATTTTCCGTCCTTGCTTTTAGAATCCTGCGTAATTCAAGCTCTCTTACATAACTGCGATCGTCTAATATCATACAAAAGAGGATATTTTCAGAAGCGGCAAAGTATGCATTTCTTTGAATGACAGGTTCAATTACATTTTTAAGAGTCTGATTGAGGTAACATGAATATCTTACAAGTTCCCACAAGTGCTTCTATCCATGGATAAAAGATGGTTTCAGCTTTATGTTAAACCAAATTGGTGCATAAACTTTCTAAACGTACTCAGTCAGTATTCGGAGATTTTTTGAAGGACATTCTATTCCCACATACAAGCGAAGTATTCGGTTTGCTAATGTAAGCCATCGTGAATTACAAAATTTTCCTGGTTTTCTCATGGACAAATCAGAAGAGCACTTTCCAACAGAGATTGCATTACATATTTCTAACAAATATTTTGGGTCCACACTTAAATCATCCTTAATTTCTAGTAATGGAATGTTATTTTCAATAGGTGAAAATTCAATCACTGGAAGTTCATAGCAGTTTTCTAGTTGTTTACCTATTTCTCCTCCAAATTCATTTGGACCTTTAGTTTTTCCATCTAGGAAACAAAATAGGTTACGTAGGGGCAGTTCATTTAAATTATTCACTTATTGAATATTTAATTTCCGTCTTTATTTTGTTAAAAGGCAACTTTTGAAAACCAGAGCATATTGAAATTTAAAAAAAAGTTTTTTTCGTTCCACCCTATTGTAAAGTTCTCTGGTGTAAGTAGATGGCTCGCCATTAACTTGCTATATTACGTACGCCAGTGTTGCATTCCTTTCTCTTGAAATAATTCTCGACAGAAGACACCAGGCATAGTCATCCAGAGCCTTTTGACGGCCACAATGTTGCCGTAGGTTCGTTCTTTTAACCCGGATTCTTGTTGAAAACTTGCACACTTGAGATGGTCGAATGCGAAAATCTAAACTTTGCCGTCATCTCCGAAATGTTATGACCATCTCATGAGTAAAAAAAATCTCATACCTAGTTAAATTCACTTAAACCTTGATCACAATCCACCAATGAATGCTGAGTTAGCTATTTATGCTTCGAAATAGGTATGTTGCTTTAAATAAGGTACCTGAAGACAAAACCATTAACGACAAATGGTGTGATGTCAGATATTCTGAATGGGATCGTCTACCCCAGTTATTATGTCTCTACAGTATATATATATATATATTATATATATTATATATATATATATTATATATATATATATATATATATATATATATATATATATATATATATATATATATATATAAACTCTAGTAGAGGAGAGGGTGGGATTATGGACCTCCCTTTTGTTTTAGGCGCACTGTGGTCATACCAAAGACTGATTTTCATATTTTGGGGCTCTAAATTCTTCCATAACTCATCATCTATACATCTTTAGGTGGATTTGCCGTTAGATCAAATTTTAAGATGTATAGAATCACATAAGTGAAAAAAGTCAAGACTTGCAGGTGACCCAAAGTGGGGGGAAATATGGACCCCATTTTTTATACCAAAAAAAATCATTTATCTATTTATTATACAGCTGGAAACAAAAAAGAGAAAAGTTTTCAAATGAAAAATCTGAAAGAAAGGTAATATTTTATTAAACAGCTGGATCATCAAATATTATCTATATAAAAAAAAACTTCAATTTTGGCGACAAATGTCGCAAATATAAAACTCTGCTTCAGTTCCGGTGCACACAGAATGAGTCCAGTGTAGACTCATCCCACAACCAATCAAAAGTTCTCTTCGTGTGTCATCTTTCAATGCACCTTCACAGAAGATGCACGATGCTTCTTGCTGGTCTGGGCCATCTCTGTAAACATATGGGCTTGTATCCGCCCAGAGGGATGAGCTCTTCCAATTGCTCCGGATGGGGCTCCATTCATAAGCTGATTCGTTAAGATTTTACGAGGAAATATCATCATTGGTAGAAAATATGTTCCCCCTTTTCTCTTCAACCTGACATTATATCTTCAACCTGATGACTTGGGAAACTTTTGACTGAACCACACTTAAACCAATCTCATCTACATTGAAGATTCTGGAAATGATTCCCAGCACACAAGCCTTCCAGCGAATAAAAATAATCCAGCCACCTGATCACATGTGAATCGTTCTGCATGTGCATATGACGTCCCTATAGGTTTTCTGATAGAAATTTGTCTGACGAGTGAGGAATCGGTTTAGCCAGTCTCTCCCTGCTGCTTCGTTTATGAAAGTGTGGGAGATATTATTGCGTTCAGCCAACTGGAACGCCAATTTCCTCACATCTTGTCGAGTGAGACCGTGAAATACTGACTCCATCTCTAGCAAACAGGCCACTAACTCTTTTTCAGTGTAATCCTTAGTGAAATGGCTTCCTCCCTAATTTTTGTGCAGGGTGATGGCCGAATGGCTGGGCACCGGCATTTGGTTCAGATCCTGTAGGTTCGAGTCCCACTGATGGCATAGATGTTCGTAGCCGTTCGGAATCAGCTTTAAATTGTAGGTCCCGGTCTAATTAGCCCTTGTATAACAAAAGTTGACCGTAGCGCTCCAATCCAAAACCAAACCCTAGTTTTTGTATAACCAAATCTGCTGCTAGCTTATTCACTTGTGAATCGAATAATTTCAAAGTTATTCTTGATACACCAAACACTCTGGCAGTCTCCTTTAGTCCCATTTCTCTTCATCTTAGCTTCTGGATAGCCTCAACTATCTTTACCCTATCCCAACTTCTGTGCACTACAGCGTCCTTGCTAGCGGGAGATTTCTTCTCAACTTGCATTCTTAGCTTCCAGAATAACCGAAAAGGATTACAAAACATGAAAATAAAATGTATCACAATGAAATCATCTGTGGAATCGCATTTTCTCACGGAAACATTATTATTACATTATCGAAACCGGTTGTTGATAATATGGACCCGGGTCCATAATACCAGCACCCATGGGGTCCATATTTCTAACAAAGCCATCTTGGAAACAAACTCGTTTTCCACATCATGAGTTACTTCGAATTTGGTTTCGAACTACCTCAAAAGGAACTTCATGTCGTGTAGAATAAGGCACAGGAATCGGTTTTCAAAAAACATAGTAGCATATATGTAAAATATTCACTTTTACTTTCCCCAGAAAAAGTTTGAAAACTCGAAAAACAAGCAATTGGCCACAGGACATCATTCGCGACTGAACTGGGGTCAATGACCTTCACTATCCATTGCAGGCACCTAGGGGCTCTAGATCACATCTATAATTAGTGGCTGCACCTGCGCATAGGACAGATATTAAGTGGGTCCATAATAAATGCAGGGTCCATAATCCCACCTTCTCCTATACTATTTGATTCCAAAAATTCTATTTGTAACCATGTTTCTCGACCATGACCTTGTATATGATAATGGTACAAAAGTCAATAGGAATTTCGGGTTTCAAAATAACGGAATTGCATGTAAATATGAAACATATAACATAAGAACATTATAAGGAATACCTGTTTTGTTAGGTTATAATTTTCTCCACTTAAATTACGTATTTTTTTGTTTGTAGAAATTTCAGTTGAAGAGATTTTCTATCATCATTCAACAGCTTTCAGCAAAATTTGCCATAAATTTTCACGCACCAAATTTTGTATAAACAGCTAAATGCTTTTTTGGGGGAAAATTTGCAAGTTGAAAAACTATCCAAATAGTGTCAAAAGGGAGTATTTAGATTTATTTTTGTTAAAAATCTATCTATTGTCAATAAAAAATCAAAATCTATATTTGTTAAAATAGCAAAATATTCCGTAATGGCCGTAAAAACTAGGATGTGTGCCCATGAGAGTTTTATAGGAAGAAAATTATTTCCTTTCACAAATAATGTCCAACATGCGAGAATTTATATACGTTTACACATCTGTTTGAAAATCTGATATTATTGTGCTTTAAATAAATCACCCATGGCATAAATGTAGCGGAATATTACAGGTAGAGAGAGTATATTGGGAATTCGATTTTCGCTGTTATAATGGGATATATAAAGCACCCCGTCGATAGTTACTCGAAAACAATGCTCACCAAATATATTGCCCTAGAGTAGATTTGTAGTTAATAAAATACAACAAACAATGAATCAAAGCAATATGATATCCAACAATAGTAATATATATATATATATATATATATATATATATATATATATTTATATTGTATTTTATTTTCTACCTCTTTAAAGTACTGGAGAAATTTTGAAACATACTTCCTAAGAAGTTTTGAGTATGTCAAGGGAGAGCTAATATTTAATGTTTGTTTTAAGTTTTAATACTTAGTTTTAAGAAGCGATCTCCTTCAGCAATAAAAAACATTTTAAAGTAAGTGATCAAGCCAAGCAAAAAAAATGCCTGTAAGACAAACATTAAAATAAAAAACATGAAAATTTCCATTTTCGTCTTTTTATTATCTTTAATTGCACAATAATCATGTATGTCGTATTATAAATACTATTTACAAAATTACCATAAAAGTAACATATGTGTATTACTTACCCTTTAAAATTATCTATCAGAGCAAAAAGTAAACAGTCAGTCGTTTTTAATTGTGTGTGAGGATTGTTTGTTAGGCATTGTATTTTGTTAAGTTTTGCATTTTATTCGGTTATTTTAAGGTAACTTTTTATCCCACAAAGTCTGTAGGTAGTCGGTATTCGACAACATTGCATAATATCCAAGCTGAAGTTAGTTGTGCGCCATTAACTGAGTTGTTAAATTGAGTTTAGACGGTAGTAGCTAATCATAAAACATTAGCGAGCAAAAGTGTATTAGTCTTTAGAATGTGATCGTCGTGGTGATCGTCAGTAGAATGCTTGAATGATCACCACGAACTTCTAATGACTCAGCCGAACTTAGAAAAACCTAGTGCCCAGTGTAATATTTCCAAAGTGGAATTTAATAGGTCAGAGATATTAATTTAACATGTTATAATATCTAAGCATGGTGCACTTTTATATTTTTGGTCTACAGTTTTAGTCGTAATCTGAAGTAGAGGAAATAAAAAGCAGTTTCATTATGAGTAGGTCATACGCATGTTCCCAATTTTACACATTAGCCATGTACCATAGGTCAGGTAGGAAAAAAAGCTGAATTTTTTATATGTTTAGGTTTTCAGTGGTAAATAACTGGAGGAAAAACTCCTGAGGATAAAAACAAGGGGGCGATTTCATGGAGGTAGTAAATGGTATTGAAGCAACAAGATGAACCTTTAGGAAATTTCTAAGAAAGTCACCACAAACATCTCTATATAGGGCTTATCCTCTGCATTATATTGAACTAGAGACTAATCTCTATAGAGAACTACAGAGTAACATGAATGATTTTTTTCTATCTATTTGGGAAAGATCCAAGAATTTTATACGCACGTGTAAGAGAGTGCGAACACTGCATATCATAGCTATAAACTGAGAACTGTTGAAAGATGGGAAGAAACGACTACAGGTTAGCTGTTTCAAGAGTTTGGTCAAAATTTCTGTGGTTAGAAAAATACGAGGGCTGTAAATAAAGTAGTGGTAACGTAGCCCAAAAAGCCGTACAACATCGGGCCTGGACAACAGGATTCAAACAGGATTTCGGAGGAGTTAGGTGGAGCTGTTGTCGATGTATAGAGTACATAAAACCGTCGATCCAGTAGAGGGGTAGTTGCTGCGTGACGTTGAAGTAGACAGTGTCGTTTCTACCGCTGTAAACAATGTTTAGAAAAAGTGATCAGTGGTAGGGGATTAAAATCGAGGTTGTTTGTGGTTACAGCACCATCTGCGCTCAGCTATACGGCGCAAACGTGCACGTTTATTGCGAGACAATCTCCCTATCGTGTTGCATGACAATGCTCGTTGCCATGTTGCACGATATGTAAATGATCTTTTGTGACGGTGGTCTTAGGAGTTGTTGGAACTCCCTCCGTACACCCCTGACACCACTTCTTTCTTGAATTGAAAGAACCCCTTCGACGCATCAGATTTCCTGACGTGCTGTAATTCCGTCTGTGATCCGAGCAGTAGGGCGCTCCGTCGCTGACATCAACACCTTGCCAACGGCATCCTACGGCTTCCTGACACCTGTCAAAAGGTACAAGACTTTGCTGGTGATTATATTGAAGGAATGTAATGTAATTTTGCATATATGTTCATTAAAAAATATGTTCCGGGTATGTTGCTATTACTTTATTTCCAACTCTCGTATTTTTTGTGTTATGTCACTACAATTGGAACAAACCTATATGAAACTAAGAGCGCCATATATAAAAATCCAAGCGGTACAATGTATAAAATGCCTGAGATCCCAATAATATTGCACAGACTTTAATTATTAATTAGTTAAAAGGTTACAAAGAAGACTGAAAGTTAATGCAGTAGGAAGCAATAACAAAATTTTATGAGGTATTTCCTGTCACATTCGCAAGCTATCGGCTATAGTCGGTTAGTGGTTTCAGCTGTGGCCAATAGAGATGAACTTTTGAACCAGTACAATAGTGTTGACTTAGCAGGTCAACACAATGTCATTTAAAGAGATTTAATTTGAATGAAGTAAAATAATGCTCAAACCATTATTTGTATAAAAAATATGCCTACAAAATTGCACATTTAATCGAACTTTGACATAAGTCTCCGCTAATTTCTAAGTCCTTTGCTTAAGCCTAAACTGAAGTGCTGTAAAACAAGTTTACGTGTAATAGGTTTAGCCTTTATTGAGACCGGAAAACATTTATTGCGATTATCTACAGATCACAGTAATATATCTTTTTTAATATCTGATTGTAAAAGGGAATAAATCATTCAGGATTTAAAAATAAACAAAATTGTTTGTTGCAAAGTCATTAATATTGTCGTAGAGTACAACGACATTCTGTCCGCGGAACTAGAAATTGGAAGATATGATGTCATATAATAGTGAAGAGTAATTTTAGGTAATAAACGATTCGCTGAAAGAGGGCTTAGAACGCAAAAGAGGGAAGAAAATAAAAGGAGATATATAAAAATGTTACAAGGCAGGAAGGCAGAATTTATTGAGGGTCATAAAAGTGGACCTCCAAAGAAGAGGATACCCATTCGTGGGAACAGCGAAAGAGGGATCCCAAGCAGATATGCCCACGAAACCCCAATGGATGAAATAAAATTTTAAGGATAAACCACAGGCCAATCAGATGGTAAATTGTTGAGACAATATAGCCAAAGGGAAAGCAATGTAGGAGAGCCTTAGAGTTAGAAGGAGAAAGATATGGTGATGAAATAACTGAAGGAAGAGATTCAGATTTGAGACTGCGATTCAGCAAGAAGTTTGTTGGGCTGCTAGTCGAGGCGAATACTCAGAAAACACATCGAATAATTGTAGATGGAGAGTTACGGATGAGTTCCGCCCTCAAAGGATAATGATGCCATTGGAGAGCTTCTGAGTTCCAGCAGCTGAAGGACCCGCCAGCCGATGTTAGTTGTTCGTTACCGTTCTAATGAATTGATATGAACACTCCTGGTGCCGCAAAATAGTTCCGCCCTGAAAGGATTAGAAGGCCAGTTGAGAGAGAAGTTCAAGTGTCTGAAGGACCCTCCAGCCGATGTTAGTTGTTCGTCACCGAACTAATGAATTGAGATGAACATTCCTAGTGCCTCAAGATTATGCCATTTCCAGACGAAGGATCGACGCCCCTGCAATCTCTCATCAGCAATTAGGTATCGTGCTTTCCCTTTTCTCACACTTGCGTATATAATTGCTGCTTCAGTCAATTAAGAATTGTTAATACTGAGAATTAAACTGATAGTACATAATATAAGTAACTGATAGTACATAATATACTGCATTAAAATACATAATATAAGTAATAGTAATGAATTTTTATGTCAGTAAGTTGAGACCGGATATCATGAGTAATATTGATGAATTATTATTATGTCAGTAAATTGAGCTAGGTTAATATGAGTGATATTGATGAGTTATTAGCATGTCAGTAAATTGAGTCAGGTTAATATGAATTATATTTATGATTTATTATCATGGCAGTAAATTGAACCAGGTTAATATGAATGATATGTGTATAAAATGATATAAAAATAATTATATGACTTAAATATATGTATCGTAGATAATTAACGCAGTAATAATGAATTTGTAAGTAATATATGTGTAGACGAAGTATGAAATATTTAGTAGTATTGTATCGTATTTTTTATGTGTTTAATATTCAATGAATTGATTTGTCAGTGCAAACCAGAGTTGTTTCCATCATTTGGGAATCACAAATAATGCAATGCACTAACCACAAGCTTAAGCAATGAATTCAAAAAATCATAATTATCATTAATAGTATATTTATATATCTAATACCCCAACCAATTACAATAAATCTTTTTCACCGCCACAAATATGTCTATAAAAAAGTCTCAGAGTACATGACTTGTTTATTGAGGGAAGTACAATACTTTGCAGTCTAAAAGACAATACTTATCACTTCAAAGCCAGCACATTTTTTAAGCTTTATTGTTAACTTAAAGATGAAGCTATCAATTTTAGAGGCTATTTTCTATCAATTTTTGTATCGTTCATTGTGTTCGTAATTCAACTTTAAGGCAAACTATATTCTTTCTACAAGCTTTTAGGCCGAACACAATACATACTTAAAAATACATAAATTTCTTTTATAAATAAAGAGTTATAATATGTGCTCTTCTTTCATAAGTATCATCTTGGAAATAATTACTGTTGCCACAAGTTCATATCAGAATTTAATTATTGTGCATACTTTTGACGATACCAAACTCTATCGTAAGGACGCTTTTATCCTTTTAAAGCATATCCAGAGAAAAATAATGTTTCAAAGCATTTAAAGCTATCAGATTTCTATAATACGGTTCCAGTTCACAAAAGCCTTTTTGTCCCTCGTACTATTCGCTATTAGTTTCTGGCCTCTCTCACATTCAGCCTCTAAAACGGGGCTTAATAACAAAAGATATTTCGGGAAATTATTGACATCCGCCAAATTCCTGCCTCGCACGTAAATGCTGATGCGCTCTGAGCCATCACGATCTTTAGTTCGTAATTCATTTCAAACACTATTATTTTGGAGGATTTGTATTCTCCGGGCCGAAAGTGATCAACGGCAGAAAATGGGGAGGGTATTTCGCGAATACAGAATAAACAAAGAGGTAAGAATTTTGTCTTACAAAGCACATATAAATCTTTACATCACGGAGAAAATAATAATGTTGAAAAAAGAAAAAAAAAAACTGTTCGAGAATTTCGGATTGAAATATGTTAAATTAAAATCGTCTCAGAAAAATAAGAGTGATTTTTACCATGTTTTTATTAACTTGCTCTTTTGTTTGTGTGTTTCTCCAGTACAAATCTTGCAATTGAACTTTAACTAACTTCCCGGCTAGCTAGACATTTGAAACTTTTAGAATAGCTCAGAACACGATGAGAATGCATTTTTTAAATACTTTTAGCTATCTTTAAGTAATTTTTACTATGTTTTTATTATTATGAGTTAATTTTGTTTTGTACACTGGTGCAGCCATCTGTCGGCCGGGACGGGAACGAAAAGTTAAACGCAAGTTAACTTCCAATTAACTTCATTTTCTTTCAAGTTGATGGGATAATTCATCAAAAAAAATTTAAAAAGTATTTATTAATACATAGAATTGTCAAGTTTATATGATTCAACAGAAAATTTAAAAACATGGTATATAAAAAGTTCTTTTTACCTTGTAATTATTACCACGTTTTTATTAACTCGCTTTCTTGTTTGTGTATTTGTCCATTACAAATCTTGCAGTCGAATTTTAACTAACTTCCCGACTAGCTAGACATTTGAAACTTTTAAAATAGCTCAGAACACGATGAAAATGCATTCTTTTAATACTTTTAGCCATCTTTAAGCAGTATTGAATTCATTTTCAGTTAATTTTGTTATGTATGGAAAGTTAGTTCGGAAAAAATCCACAAGGTAGGGCTTCGATCGAGTTCAATGTTTGCCCTTTTGCGTAACGGCGTTTGACAATTTTGAAAACAGAATACATGTGAATTTAGTTTGCTTACAAAAATATTGTGCGAAAATTTTTTAAAAAATTATAAAAGTTAGCAGTTTATAAATTCTGTTGATAGTGGAAACGACTAAAATGTGATTAAAATTATATAAAAGAAAGTGAAAAAGAATAATTAAGTGAAGGTTTGGGGAATTAGTTTATATGATTCAACAGAAAATTTAAAAACGTGGTATATAAAAAGTTCTTTTTATCTTGTAATTATTTGGTATATATTGACTTGAAGGAGAATACAGATATATGTTATCTTTATTCTGCAATTCCCTATTTGACATTATAAGTCCCAAAAGTAATTTACATAGCTAATGACTTACAGTTTTCTCTATTTCAACTCAACATCGTTCCAACTTTACTTACTTATGGTATAAGATAAATAAAATGATTTGTAGTACATTTTTATAATCTAAACTAATCACAGTTTAATATTGGACAGAACTGGTAAGTAGTTCCTCGAAGTTGGAATACAATCCATCATACTTTTTTTTTCTTTTGATTTTGGTTTAGTACAACATAGACCTTGCAAGGCATGACATGGTCCTTTTAGACCGGTTAAAATTAGTATTTGCCAACTTGTAAATATAGAATTATTGGATTCATTATTCAGTTGATAAAATAAAAGCTTTGCATATTTTATTTATTCAATTCTCTTTTTTTTCTTAAACTTACTTTCCAAACTTACTTCTTCTTAAACTTGCTGATCTTCTGTTGCTATTCTGCTTCCTCAGTCTTATACAACAAACATGTACTTAGACAAACGGACAAGGTTATGCTAGTCAGAAAATGCTGACAAGCAGCGGGTGAATCTAGGTAAAAGCAGAATGATGGTTCATATCAAACAGATAAATTATGCTGAAAAAAAATTATTTTAGTTGGAAGTCGGCTACAGCTGAAATTGAGTCAATTAGTACCGTCACTAGACAAAGAAAAAATCGAAATATGAATTTATTATCAAGGTTGGTCCGACATGTTCGTCAGATTAGCCATTTTGTAGAATATTCAATTATACGAATCTAGGATTATTTATTGGTGTGATATTCTGCTACGCACACTGCAAAGCTACGTGTGTTGGTAAAATTGCTGAATTATATACCTTTTTAGTTGTGCATACAGAAAGGATGAAATACTCTTCTATTTAATTGGAGTTAAAAGTGTTGTTCATACAAAAGAAACTCTCGAAAATATCAAGAAATTGGCCAAGTAAAAAGAAACTTTATTCACAGTCAATCCTCCGAAAATCACGATGTTAGTTGATAGAGAGATGCACTTGAAAAATTCATCCTAAGAGCTAATAAATATTTAGAACTAAAACTTGTATGCAAACTTTTACCGACCATTGCTTAAAGGTGTGGAGAAAACATCGAGAAATACCTAATGTAAGTTCATGACTGATAATAACTCTTAAGAAGTCGGTACCAAATTTTAATATTTTGACTCTTAAACTGTTCAACATACTATCTCCGTATCAGAATTAGATTTTCTATAAAAATGTTATAAATTGTTATATCTCACTTTTAACCAATTAAGTGTTTTTTTAATATTCCACTTTTCCACTTTTTTACTAATAAATTTATATTCCTTTATCTCGACATTCCATTTTATATTCTCCAGGTCCCGATTTTTACCTTATTTTGCTTTTTTGCTTCTTTCGTTTTTGGGTTTGTCTCTCTGTGTGAGGTAAGCGAAAAAAAAAAAAACTCACTAGTTTTATCGCTATCCAATCCCTTTCATTTCTTCGTTTCTATCTTGAGTTTGATCTGGAATCTCTTGTTTATTTTTAAAGAGTTTAAAGACAGTCTCATTTGTCACAAGGGAAAATATATATTGTTTTTTGGCCTGGTGAAGAGCTATATACATAGTGAATTCCATAAAACCCCAGAGTAAACTGACAAAAAAATAAAGAAATAAAGATAAAACGAAAAATATGTTTTTCTTTTTAAAATTTCTACACCAAGATGATATGTCCCATCGTTCAGTTCACTTTTCGATGGGGACTGAACGATGCATGCAAGCATGCATCGTTCTTCCAGAAATGCATCGTTCTTGCTGCATGCAGAACGATGCTTCCAAGCATGTGGCGAAGACATTTTGTGGAAGCTGCTTCAGTGATACCTATACAGCTGAAATAACGTCAGCATCTTCCGGAAATAACCAGAAATCGCATGGAGTGAAGTCAGGACAGTAAGGAGGTGGTGGCATGGTTTTAATATTGCATTTTGTAAGAAACTGATGAACCACTAGCAGCGAAAGCACATCGCTTTTTATTTCTCAATCACTCACATCCATTACTGACTGCAAAACGCAAAGGTTTTTTGTTAATAATTATTGTTGTTGCCGTGGTTATAGAAGATCAGCACATTGCATTAAAAATAAAAGAATAAAACTAGAATTCACTTACCATACTTTATTTAATACTTAAGCTAGGAAAGCACAAAAATTATTTACACGTGGGCATAACAATTCATCCTTAAAGGACCACGAAACATTAGGACGTCTTGAATCCAATACATTGGTTAATTCTGCATTTGTATAAATCTGTCTAACATATGTGCAGGAAATTGGCTTGAATAAGATCGATTAATTTCTTCGTAAAACCCTTCGTATATTAATTACATTTTTCTTAGTGCTACACGTGCAACCATGCGCTTCAGAACGCCTTCTCTAGATGTAGATCGATGGACTCTCTCGCCGAAGAAAATTCGAAGACTGACTCCACATAAAGTTCTCGAGCCGGAAAATTCAAAATTCGCCACACCTTTTTTGGTTGTCAACGTTTTCATCCAAACTTTGTCAGAAGTTCTGGAGAATGTCCGTGCACGCGCATTCATTGCCGCGCCACCGCTTTGAATTGGACGAGCAGGACAAAAGTTGGGGCAAACCAGTTCTGACTAGATTTAAATCGGATGTTCTGGAACTAGTTTTAAGTTGACGTTTTCATAACATTTTTCTAAACAACTACTCAACGATGAAAACAGAATCATCTGCCACGTTTAAAAACTTTTGCCACTAAAGCTCCATTAATTCAGAAAGTTCTCTGCAGTTCTTTTTTCACTTTCGCATTGTTGCCAACTTGAGAAAAAAATACTTTCAGTTTTTATGGAATGCCCTTTGTATATTACATCGAAAATAGTTGTCATTTCTAGTTTTTTATGTTGATTTCGTGCAGCTGACTGCTCCAAAAATAGCTGTAATTTAAATGTTTCCCGAAAGGAATACCTTGACACAATTAATTTGAAAGATACAATAGGGAAAATGATTCGCGAATTAAATATTATTTGTAAATAAGTTACTCTTTTAATAAACATTTTAATTAACATTTAATACATGTTATTTAGAAATACTTATAATGCTCTTCGTTTGTAGAAATTTGGAATACCTTAAAGTAACAATTGCAATATAATTTCCCTACTTATATACATTACAGTAAATCGTTTAAACGCGTTTTAGTAAACATTTTTTAATGTGTTTAAGCCGTTGAAAAGAGCGTTTGCTACTAAACATTACACGTATGCGTTCAAAAAAAGAAACGAACATCTTTTTCTCTTTAGAAGAGTAGATGAGATGGCAACCGATGCTTAAGAACAAATCAGTGAAAATCAACACACCAAAGAAACACAATGTGATTTTTTTTACACTGGGAATAAAATTAAACCCTCTTTATTCTGATGTCACCCTCTTAGCACCCGTCTCTTAGCACCCGTGATACCTAGTGAACTTTTATGATGACTCATAATTGCCTTCCTTACTAATAACAATAATTTTTATTGGTGTATGGCAACACACATATGTGAATTTCCAGCCTGCAGAATTGCGTCACACATTGTACTTACTTCGTGTAAAGACTGTAATTAGATATACAGGATGTCTCAAAAAAGCTTGATCCATTTTAAATATTTATATGAAAAAAAAATACTCATGGTTGGAACTAGAAATTGACATACGTAGTACATTATATAAAAGATTTTTTTTTGAGTTCTTCAAGACTGTGAACTTTTGTTGAATACACTTTGTCTTTGAAAAATATCCAAAGAAAAAAGTCAAGAGGTGTAATGTCTGGAGATCGAGGCGGCCATTCGATGGGACCATCTCGTCCAATCCACCTGTTTGAAAATTCCCAATTTAAAAAGTATCGTACAACCATACCCCAATGAGGAGGTGCATCGTCTTGTTGCCAATTTATTTTAGGATGTAAATAAGAAATTTGTGGGACAGCAAAATAGCCATTTACAACTCTAGCCATTTTACAACATTCGCTTTCACGGAACAACTAACGCTCGCTGTTGAACTTTTTTGAAACAGGGAAAAAAAAGCTTTAATATATGAGGTAACACATGTGTGAATTTTCTGTTTCTACCTAGTATACTTTTTTTTATAAATTTTTAAAATGTGTCAAGGTTTTTTCAGACACCCTGTATATATCATGCGCAGTTTACTATTTCACTCTTTGTCCTGACTCCTGTTCTTCTTTCGTTCTTCTTTGGTGTATTCTTAAGCTGATGTTGGTGAATTAACTTTTTTGCACGAATAAATATGAAGTTTTATACATTGGACACGGGTTATCTTCACCTACGCGACACCTTCCAAACCAAAGGTGGATGAACTATGGCAAAGGTATGCTCTATTTATATCAGGTATTTAGATTTTTGAATCCTTTCTCTAGTAGTGCTACAAATGAATTCCGGAATAAAAGATTAATCAAAACTTCTCGTGAACTAAAATATACTAATATTGAGTTTATTGTTTATCTCAATATTTTGTTTTAATGTTCATTTCTTGGTGCAATCTGTTTGGAAAATTAAACAGTTTTTATGTTTATAAAAATGATTGAAATCCACGGCTAAAAATTAATAGATGGATTTAAGTTTACCGGTTGATTCATAACATTTCATACTATTCCACATGCGACAAGAAATATTAGAATCTAAGGTCCCTTAATTTTTTAAGGTTATACGCAGTATATAAATACGCTACCTGTTTCAGGGAGTACTGTTTCTAGTTTGCAGGTATACGTGTTTTGCATATCCCACTTTTGCATCTTTAACATATCTTCTTACTCCTCTAGCTATACTTACATATTTGTAATAAGCCTAAAACAGCATTTCGTTCTTACAGAACACCCGCAAAGTGTACCTGTAGTACCCCCCTTCAGAAGAAGAAATTCTTTAACAATGTTGTGGGGACAATCATAGTAGTGTTGGGAAAGTTTCAGTCAAGTAGCGCTACTGTACTTAAGTGGTTATAGACTACGTTTGGTGGATTATTTGAGTGAGATAATATCGTACCCTATCTACCTCGATACTATATATATTTGGTTTTGATACGGGACCGATAGGTTCTATTTCGTACGAAGTCTATGCTCGTATTCATGATTGTGTTTTCCCCTCTTATTTTCCCTTATTATGTTTTTTTTTGTATTATAAAAATTATTGTTATGTTTAGCATCAGATTTCTTTCAGTTATTCTCTAATTTACGACTAAACCACTTCCACAGTAGTACATTATTGTATTTGTATTATATACTTTGAATTTTCCAACGGTGCTCGAAGTGTGCTAGTAACGAATATTCATCGTTGCAGAATAAACTAAACACTCACTTTTTGATTAAAAAAATAGTATCAAGTATATTTTTTACCCTTTACATTTATTTTAAAATAAAAAAATTTCAAGAGCAAAATTGAATAAAAGCGGACAAAAACAAGCTCATCTTCTTCAAACAATTTTATATGAATAAGAACTTTTCTTTTAGAGTTCAGTTCAAACAAATTTTGCTCCAACCGATTAACCTCAAAGATGAAAGTTTAAACAATTTTATTTACTTTTAATTTCGCCAAAGCGTCCGTAGCACCGCGTAAAGCCTCTTATATAAACTAGGTCATTTATTTCCGACCTTTTAGAAAAGCGTAATATCCCCTAAGAATTACTTCCAGTAAACTTTATATTAATTTTGGAAACATTTTTAATTTTATGCCCAACTAAGTTTTTGATTTCTCTGCCTTCCATAACAAACATAACAAATCCACGTTCCTCCTCTCAGGCCCAAGACGTGATCAATAACGCTTCTTTCATCTAAGGACGAAATTGGATTCTTGCCAAATACTATTTTTACCCATAAAGAGTTGTTATATAAAGCCGTTAATCGTCTCTTAGGCCCTATTTTCCACGTCTCCAGCAGAGATGAAAGCTGAATCGTTTTTGCGGATGTTTTTCATGAGGTATTTGCCTGCAGTGTTTGGCAGAAAAACAAAAAAAAAAAACTTAAAGTAAATGTCTAATCTAAGAATGTTTCTTTCACCCTCGTCTTGTACGTACAAAGATTAAAAAAATTACATAAAATCATCATTAATGGATACTTTATTCGCATTTATAAAGTTTTATTTCACTTAATTTTTTTCGGTACATTTAATATGCAGTCTTTTTTTGCGTTCTGTTAAACAGCGTATATAAATACAATTTCTATGTTAAATAAACTATGATTTGGACGATCGTTTTATTTGAATTTCACATATTCAACAAGCAGGTTATCTGAGAGTGTTGGCTGTAATAAAAGAATAGTTGTTACCAGGTCTTCTTAATTTTTTTTTCGTCCGCGCGCCCTTCCCGTATGAGAATATTTTGCATGGTGTATACACGAAATAAATATAAAAATAACACGTAGGTACATAAAAATATACAAATAAAACATGAACGGAATGTAAATAAAAAAAATTAACTGATGATAAATCAAAGAAATTAAGGCAAAGAAAGATCGGTCTTTTTTTCTGTTTTAAATCTGTATCGTGATCTTTGAATTAAATATTTTAAATCAAAATGGTTTTCGAAATAATTTTTGTTAACCAGTACAGACACCACCGAACATTCATGTTTCGAACATTCAGAGATGCGAACAGACCATATCACAACACAAATTTTGTGTGGGGAGGTCGATTTGCCTCTTGTAACTTCAAATTTAGAGGTAAGAAAAAAAACTGTACACCATCTGTACTATACGTATTATCATCATATTTTTTTAGGTTTTATGTATTATTTGTATTAATAAAATAACCCTGTAAAATACAAAACTGTACAGTGAATTATGTTTTAAGATGAAAAAACTTCGTGAATTTTATTGACTTTACAGTCTTTTATACTTAAATAAAGGTGAAGGTTACGGTAATTTTAAAATTACGTTAAATAAAGACTTACGAACACTTAAAGAATCGAACAGCCGTCTGGAACGTAACTTATTCGTAAGTAGGGTTGTGTCTGTATTGAAGAATCTGACGATGGAACATTTCGGGTTGAAGGGACAACCTCTGCTGAAAAATGCCAAAGTTTTCGTGATCCCAAAATTCTCCTCGAACTCATTTGGGGTCGAAATCCACAGTTTAGGAATTCCCGGTATATACTAAGGAAATAGAAGTTCCAATTTCAGTCGTAATCTACTACTCTTCTGAAGAAATTTTATATCTAAAAACAGCTTGTTTCATGATGAAAATATTTCTCCTCAAGATGAATGTCATGTACTGAATATTTTTCTCATATGTGTGGGCTAGCGCAATCTTTCAACCTCATCAATAAACGTTTCACATTATCTTTTCAGCGGTTATTCATTTTACAAGAAGAGCTAAACTTCAAGGTATTACGTTATGTTTTCCGGTTCTAACCAGTCTTTCATTAATTTCGTTTACCAATTGCCCTTATATGGGCACCATTTTTTGTAAACATTTCACAACCCTTATACAATATTTAAAGAAGTAGATGACAGATATGACAATTTTGAAGTGTGTTGCAAAAGAGTGAAGATGTGTTCCCAGGAGTAGTGAATCATAAAGATTCAATTAACCACTTGATAGCAGCAATGAAAGCCGAAAGGGACCCACGAGAATCTAGTAACATTAGTTAGATTTTTTAATGCCCCGGGCAGAATTAAATTTTGGAAGATAGTGCGTTGAAGGTCAGACATTTCTGGGTTAACGTTAGGTTATTTTGGTACCGTGAGCTCCTGTTAGGAGTACTGTGGAATTCCAGTATTTAAATCTGTATTAAGGAGAACATCAAACTTTATTTTATGGCGAAAAATTTTGCATCACCAATTCAAAGCTTAAGTATCAAAGATCTAATACAATATATATACACTCATGGACAAAAAAATTAGCGCACCAAGAAGGAGTATTCAAAATGAAACGAAATTTTACATACGTAATGACTACTTTGATATAAGGAAATGATAAGAAAATCAAAGAAAAAAGGATAATTTATTTCAGAAAAAAAGCAAAAGAACGGAGGAGTTAATACTCCGTTGGACCCCTCTAGCGCGAATGCACGATGCGATACGATCGGGCATTGAGTCATACAAGTTCTGTATGATGTCTTGAGACATTTCGTTCCATATGTGCTGTAACCTTGCCTCTAGTTCGTTCAAACTCGTGGGATGCCCAACTCGTCGTCCCAAATGATCCCAGATATGCTCGATTGGAGACAAATCTGGGGATCGGGCAGGCCAAGGAAGGGTATTAACAGTGCGGAGACAGTCTTGTGACACCCTTGCCGTATGAGGCCGAGCATTGTCTTGTTGAAAAATGGCTCCTGGGAGCCGTTGCATGAGTGGTAACACATGTGGTTGCAGGATTTCATGAACATACCGATGGGCTGTCATGGTGCCACGGAACAATACTAGGGGTGTCCGTGTATTGTAGGCAATGGCACCCCATACCATCACACCAGCTGTGGGAGCGATGTGTCGCTGTACAGCAAAGGCAGGATTGAAGCGTTCACCACGGGCTCTCCACACACGAACACGATTGTCATTACTGCCGAGATTGAATCTGGATTCGTCGCTAAAGAAGACCTGGTTCCATTCCGCTGCAGTCCAGTTTCCTCGTGCGCGGCAAAACTCCAAACGGAGGCGTCGATGGGTGGGCGTCAAGGGAAGCACACGTAATGGGCGCCGCGATACCAACTGTCCTTCAGCCAGGCGCCTTCGTATGGTTCGAGAAGACACAGAGGCCCCTAGTGAAGGTGCTACCTGTGCCTGGATGGCGGCCGATGAAGCAGTTGGCTGTACGCGTGCATTTCGTACGATGTGGCGGTCTTCTCGACGACTGGTCTGTCGAGGGCGTCCTGAGCCTGGTCTTCGTGTAAATGACATCTCTCGGGTCCACTGGTCCCAACACTTCCTCACAACACAATCAGAGCGGCCTAATTGACGAGCTACTCGCCTAGCTGACCACCCAGCTTCCATCATCCCGACGATTCTCCCCCCTCTCAAACTGCGACAACTGCTTATATTGTCTTCGATCACGGCGTAATGGCATGTTTATCTCAGCTCTTCCTTTGTAAATGATTCAGCACACTCAAACAAGCTTTGGTTACCTGTTTTATAGTCCACAGAGTACGATGTTCAACGCCCTCTACCGGCTATACGTAATGCGCAATCACGCTGCATTTCTAATCATTTGCATATCTCCCCGACATGTACCTTCATTGCAAGTTTCGTTACGATCCCGCAATTATTTCTTGGTGCGCTAATTTTTTGTCCATGAGTGTATTTAAATTACTAAGTATAGTATCATATTATATAAGTGTAGTATTTTAAGTTGTAATATATAAATATACTAACTGTGTAACATAAATAATCTAAACTGAGACAAATTTTCTATTACGTTAAAATTATTTCTTACAGTCTACTTCATTAAGAGGATTTGCAATTATATATATAATATGTAGCATACAACGTAAACATATGACGTGAAAGATTTTAAAAACTTTCAAAAGAAGTTGATTTTTATTCCATAGCACTATTAACTTGTTTCAGTCCTTTCATTGCTTTCATGTCTACACAGTCCAATTTTAAGATCTTAATTAATGTTGACCTTAGGCAGATTTTCTTGTACATCATATGTTTTAAAGATTCTCACTTTCCTGCTCTTAGAATCCCAATTATAATGTTCACATAATTTAAAAATGCAACGATACACAGATTAAGTTATTATTTATATGAATACCTCATACACTTTCTTTCATGTTTCATTTCTACCGAAATTCTAGTCCGTCAAAAGTATGAAGTAAACGTTATATGCTTTTATGCTTTTCGAGACAATTTAAACTAGACCTTATTATACTTTAACTAAAAACATAATGGTACACTCATTAAGCTACTGTTTATATGCTTTACTTAATTTGGGTTTAATGTTTAATATTCCCCTTGCTATTAATTCGTCAAAAGTATGAAGTAAATGCATTTACATGCTGTTTGAGACTGTTTACATATATTTAAGGTAAAGATATAATGGTATACTCATTAAGGTATTATTTATATGAATTTCTTTGATAAATTTGACTTTTATGTTTCATTTTCATCGAGTTGCGAAATCAACAGTAATATGAAGTAAATGCTTTTATACTTTTCGAAACTATTTAAACTATACTTTATACTTTAACTAAAAATGTAGCTGCACACTCACTAAGTTAGTATTTATATGAATACCTTAGATAAATTTGACTTTCATGTTCCACCTTCATTGAGCTGCAAATTCGTCATAAGTAAGTATTTTTATGCTTCTCTAGTTTATTTTAACTGTATTGTATAGTACGAAAACTAAAACTATAACTGTACACTTATTAAGTTATTATTTATATGAAATCCTTATATACATTTAACTTTCGTGCTTAATTATCAACGAGCTGTGATTTCGTCAAAAGCATCCAGTTAATGCTTTAATACTTTTCGAGACTATTTAAACTTTATCTTATTATACTTAAACTAAAATACAGCGGTACACTCATCAAGCAATTATTTGTACGAATACGAATTCTTCATATTAGTTTGACTTTTATGTTTAATTTTCCCCGAGCTGCAAATTCATCAAAACCAGGAAGTAAAATTGTATACGCTTTACAAGGCTATTTAAACTATACCGTATTATACTTCAAATAAAAATATAACAGAATACGTATTAAGTCACTATTTACACGAATTCCTTAGATAAATTTGACTTTTCATGATGCATTTTTCCTGAGCTGCAAATTTGTCATAAATATGAAGTAAATGCTCTTATGCTTTTCCAAACTATTTAAACTATACCTTATTATACTAAGACTAAAAATGCAATGGTATGCTCATTAAGTTATTATTTATATGAATCATTTAGATAAATTTGACTTTAATGTTTCATTTTAACTGAACTGCAAATTCCTGAAAATCATGAATTAAATGCTTTTATGTTTTTCGAGACTATATCTGTGTTTGCCGTGCAAAGGATGTTAAGGTCAAAATGGGCTAAAATGAGTTATCAAACCAGGCATGTTTCAAAAATCAAGGGCTACTGCAGGGTACAGAAAGCTAAGTCCAATTCCACTCCTAAAATTTTTTATTTATCAGTGAAAATTTTGGTTATGTGAATCAAAACACTAACATGCTAGCTTTCAATCCCGTTTATCTCAAATCTACGATTTTGGACTTGACACCCTTTACACAGCAAACGCAAATATATTCTATACTATTATACTTATCTTCTCTATTATACTTAAATAACAATAATAAAATGCAACAGAAAAAGAAAAAAAATTTCCTATTTAAAATGTATTCATCCTTTTTGAAATAAAATTAAAATGTTTTAGTTCTGTAGATGCATGTGTATAATGTAAAAATAATCACTAAGGCACTTAGGAGCGATTTCACTGAGTTCAAAAACCCTATACTTCATTCCAGGGAGGAAAATAACTATTCCAAAAGAATAACATTAGTTTAGAGTGTTATTTTTGAATAAGCAAAGAAATTATTCTAAAATTATTGTAAGTCATATTTTATTTTCTTATCTTAAAAAATGCAGATGCTAAGACTTTTTGAATGAAGAGATATCTCCAGAGAAGTATTAAAAATTTTTCCGAATTGCTATTGGCTTTTTTTTTGAAAGATTATGACGATTTTTTTCATTTAAATTACTTTCCGTGATTTCCCAGAAGTTATTCTGTTTTTAGATTAAGGAGCGTTTGTCTTTTTGTTAGATAGGAAACTGATATTTGGCTGAATCTAGCATGATTACTTCTGATGCAAAATTTATTGTCGCCGATTGGATGTTGTCTGATCCTTTTATTTTCCGAAATCTTTTGTAAACTACTTTTTAATACCTCAAAGAAGCAAAATTTTGTTCATTCGAATGCATGGATTCATATTTTTATATCGCTTATCATTTATTAAATATTTATTGAAGTCTCAATTTGAAATATAGAGAACGCAAAATTATTAAAAATTAAAACAAATACTACTCCTTTATTACAATATTTTGTTAATTTCCGTATAGTGCTTTTAAGCCGCATATCAGATTTTATGTATTTTCTCCGTGAGGAATTCTTTTTTCTGGTAAATAGATCACCCACGAAAACAAGAGTAGTTGGGTGAACTGTTAATCGTTAAGGAAGATGATCATTTCCGGGAAGTTAAATATAAGAAAGATTTACATGACGTTCCGTAGATTTTTTCCTAAATATTTATAGGATTTGCATTCAAGCCTAAAAGCCACCTCCACGTATTGTCAGTGAGACTTTGCTTAGATATGACAGGTAAAAATCCAATAATATAAAACCAATAATTAAAATATAGTTTCAAAATCTAACTATTGTAAATAGCTGTAAATATTTCTAAACATTTGAAAATATTCTTTATTTCTAAATACCTTATGTTTATTTTCTTTTAAATACCGTTAATTTGTCGTCATTGAATATTAGATTGCAATAAGGGACCCTTTGGCGAAAGTTTCGAGAATTTTGGCGAGCTTTGAGATTCATTTGGTGACGTTTGGATGTCCAGAGAGCGAAACAGATCTCAAATGAGTGGTGTGGTCATAGAGTTCTTGAATTCTCATTTCTAGAACAATCTAGAACAGGCGCCGGCAACCTATGGCACGCGTGCCAGGTTTGGCACGCGGTGGAGTTCTTAATGGCACTCTACACTACTCTACATTGGAAATAAATTCAGCATTTTCATTTACGTACACTAGCAGTACAAGTATAGTCACACGGACTCCCCTCGTAAATTGAGTGGTTCCGTTCCAAATGTGTTCTGTTCGGCGCATCGGTATACGAATGTAATGACAGAATAATAATTTGACGTTGTGACAATTTGTAACATAGCTTATACAAATTTTCATATTGTTATATGGTATGTAACAAAGTTCAGTTGTTTTCTGTTTAAGTTTTTTGTGAAGACTTGTATTTTATTGGTTTAATTTTTGTTATAATTCATCCATATTTCATCAAATGGAAAATAAGAAACAAAAACTTGGTGTTCCCGGTTTTCAAGACTCTTGGACGAATGAATATGGATTTATGCAACAAAAGGATCGTGCTGTATGTGTAATATGTCGCGAAAGCGTCGTATGCCGTACGTCAAGTGTACAAAGACATTTCCAAAACAAGCATCAGCCCACATTTAATAACAACGATGACAAATGTGAAGCTATAAAGGGAGCTGTTTCTGGTTATAAGAAACAAGTAACTTTTTTTGTGGAATAACTGGACCGAAGCCTAAAGCGACAGAATGCAGCTTCGCAATTGTTCATTGCATAGCTGCCAAAGGCAAGCCCTTTACAGTTGGGGAATATATAAGGGAAATCTTTATAAAAAGTGCTGAAAAGTTGTTCAGCGATTTACCTAACAAACAAACAATATTATCCCGAATTCGAGAAATACCGGCTTCTTCGCAAACAATTGAAATAAGAACAACTACAATGGCAGAAGACTTGCAGTAATTGCATGGTATTGTGATAAAGATCAAGTTTATGAAGAATTGTGCAGCTTGATTCTTCTGTTTGGGCCAGCTAAGGGGCAGGATATTCTTTCTTCATTCATAAACTATTTTGACAACGAAAACATTAATATAGAAAAAATATTTTGTGTAACTACTGATGGCACACCTGCAATGGTTGGCAAGGCTAGAGTATTTGTCAAACTTCTTGAAAATCATATTGGACATAAAATATTTAACTTCCATTGCATAATACATCAGGAAAGTTTAGTTGCAAAAATTTCGTCACAGCGCTTAATTCCTGCAATGAGCACTGTTGTTAAAATAGTTAATTTCATAGTGTCTCGTTCTTCATTGACACACAGGCAATTTAAATCTCTTTTAGAAGAAATGGAAAGTGAATATGTGGACATGTCCGTTGGCTTAGTCGAGGTAATGTCTTGAATAAGTTTGTGTCATGTCTGGAACACTTTCAAGTTTTTCTTAATGAGAAGGACCAACATTTCCCCGAATTGAACGATAAAGAATGGTTATGCAAATCGATGTTTTTTACTGATATAACTAAACATCTCAATGAACTAAACTTAAGATTGAAAGGAAAGCGCCAAACTGTGCTCGAATTTTTTGAATATTGGAAAGTATTTGATACAAAATTTAATATATTTTTATGTGATATTAATACTAGTACCTACAAATGCTTCCCAACTAAAGCTCTTGCAAATAAATCGACCATAGACAAAGATGAACCTAAAACCTACGCCGAAGCACTTAAAGTGGAATTTTCCAAAAGATGCCAAGACTTTGAAGCTCATATGCCTATGTTTTCCTTCCTCATAAAACCTGACTTAATAGATTCACTAATGATCCCGTTTGATATTTCAATTTTTAAGTGGATGGAAGTTTATAATTTTGAAATGGAACTTATCGAACTAACATCTTCAGAGTTATGGAAAACAAAATTTATGGAATTACGAAAAAATCTGGAAGATGACTCTAAGGAAAAATCGAATGCCATATTAAATTGTTAGATGTCATTGCCGGAAAGATTTAATTGTTGATAGAAAATTGCAAGTGCTCTGGTATCCGCGTTTGGTTATACATATCTTTGTGAAATTTTTTTTTTCTCTCATGAAACATATTTCGAGTCCACAAAGAATTTGTTTAACAATTGAAAATTCAGAATCTTGTGTGAAATTAAAAGGGACAAATTATACCCCTGATATTGAAATATTAAGTAAAGCGGTGAAGGGACAATGTTCACATTAAAATTTTTTAATTTGTGTTGGAATCTTCTGTTGCTTATTCTTTTAATAAATATGTTTAAAAGATAAATTTTTTATCACATTATTCTCCTCCAGAACTTCATTATATAATTTAATGCACATATATACGGCTATACATATATCCCTGCTATTACTTTCTGGTAACAAGAATCAAGGCAGCACCCTGAATCAAATGGTAGAGTAGCTTGGCACACCACTTCTAAGAGGTTTCCGACCCCTGATCTAGAATGTCGCAAAGATTATATAAGAACGCCAAATTCGGCTCAATTAGATTTTAATTCATTCATTTTTTAGTTGAAGATCAGTATACCGGAGACTCGGCCGGTTTTGTGAAGGGGAATTGTTCGTTGTAATTATGAGTCTCAGTGGAAGGGATCTTTATGAAGTTGAAGAGGACAATAAAAGTTTTCCGGTGACGTGAGGAATGTGATATGAGTGGCACATTCTACTTCAGTCGTTGGTATTATTATTGTCACTTTAGATATTTTTTTGTTTGTGCACATTTGTTTGTGGTTTGTAATGGTACATGGCTTGGCATGAGTAAGCATTGGTAGGAATTTCATTGATAGGTATTCCATTGGTAAAGATACCATTAGTATTATATTTTTTCACCAACAGGGTTTGCACTGACATTTTTTATTGTATAAGCACATACTTACTGTATTGCATCTCATTTTATGATTCCTAGTTACACATGGAGTGATAATATTATGTTTGTATCTTGTATTGGATGTGAAATTATAATTATTTTATTTGATCAATGCATAGTATGTAAGTAAGCAAAACATGTACTTCAAACTACTCTTTATATTCACGAATTTTGACTTAATCCTGCCAGGATTATATTTTTAATGGTTACAAACTTTAAGTTTATAAAACAATGTGATAAACTTAATTATTTTTTTTTTATATTTTTTTTTCAGTTTTTTTTTTTTTTTTTTACCTCACTTTGTCAAATTTTGACAATTTGCTTTTCACTGATTGAGACTATCCTACACTTCTTGTAAACTGCTACATTCCTATTTTTTTTAATGCTAGTTAGTTCCATAGTCCGGTATTTTTTTGCACTTTAGTAAGATTTACTCTAGTTCTTCAAACCACTTTCTTTTTCTCATAAGATCAGCTCCTGAGTGTGCACTTTAGGCTTGTTATTGTTACCGTGTGTCAAATTTTGAGTCTCATGCAGAATTTTGTTGTACTCCTAAGCGTTAGTTTCTAATATTCGTTAACTGATTAAGACGTTAAATATTTAAGGTGTTAACTTGTGTCGCCGTCATCGAGAATCGTGATTCGTAAATATCAAAGAACGAAACGCTACAATAATGAAAAAAGGAGATCTGAAGGTGTTGCTCTTTTTTTAGGGGGGGGGGGCATAATAACGACTGTGTGGTCAGATGATGCTTCTGAACACATTGTATACACCAGGGCATTTAACTGAAGTTCATCATGAATTAGATTATTTCTTTCCATTTATTTTCTAAAACATGATATTGATGTTACTGATGAAACAGAATGTTTCACAACCATAAGTTGCAACGTAACTATTTTCAGTGATTCGTAAGGGGACTCACTACCCTTAAATCTTTAAAACATTCGATTTTTGAAAAAAAAAAATATATGTTACAGCCTGATCACTTCTGAACAAAATAAAGCAAACCTCATGAAAATATTCCACGAAGTTCCGGAGACATTGATATTCTAAATAATTAATTGCTGATCAAGTTTATGGTTTATGAAAAATTTTAAACTCATTTTTCTCAAAATGTAATTTTGCATCATTCCGCAACTGATATCTCAAAAACTATGAAACATAATTCCATGAAATTTTTATCACTGCATAACCATGTTATTTTGTTGCGTCTGAACTAGAATTATTGCAATTAATGCTCATTTTGATGTTTTTTCAGGGGTAAATTGATGAAAAAACTTAAGGAAATTTTAAGTATATTTTGAGCAGTTTCAAAAAAAAAATTAAAAAATATTTTAATGTTGGATGCTTTATGTTCAATTGTATTTTGAATTATTTATTTTAAATATAAAACAGGAATTATACATTTAAGTGTAAAATTAATTTCGTAGTTCGGCGTGTAAGCCAGTATACAATAAAAATGCTTAAAAAACAAGGTATTATCTAAAGCATTTAAAAAAAAATCAAAATTATTTTTAGAGTTGAAAATTTGTTTATTAAAAGAAATATATCAATTTATCATATATATAAAATTTGAAAAAATTGGGAGTAAATTGAAATACACCGCTCAAAACAATTAGGGGAGCACATGGTTTTAACGAAATTACGCAAATACTTACACCGATAAGTAGCATAAAATAAATCATCCCTAATTTAAAGCCTAGCAGGAAAGAGAAGAAGAAAACTTCATATGCAAATCAAAGTTCATGACGTCAAAAACCAGAAAAAGAACATAAAGGCGGAAATCGGGATGTTACAGAAACGTCTGTTTCACTGCAATAACTGTGAAATTCGATTGCTCAATTATTATTTTTGAGAAAAGGTGACTTGAAAATGTCTCAACAACGTGATTTACCGGAATCCATGGCATGGCGTATTATAGGCAGATTTGAATCCGGGCAAACACAACGTAGTGTCGCGGACGCTGATGTAGTCGCCAGAAGTGTCGTTGCAAGGCTGTGGAATCGATTCCAAGAAACAGGGAATGTTAGACGTCGACCAGGGCAAGGTCGGCCACGCACCACTACAGCACTGATGACCGGTATATACTGCTAACAGTTCGTTGAAACAGAACAGACAATGCTACTCAGCTGCAAAGACAGTTGCTCTTGGCAACAGGACGAAGGGTGTCCAGCCAAACAGTACGTAATAGGCTTCATCAGGAAGGTCTCTATGCACGTAGGCCAATGGTCTGCATTCCGTTGACCTCACGTCACCGTGCGGCCCGAAGAATATGGGCTGCTGAACATCGAGATTGGGAGCAACATGATTGGAGCCAAGTGCTGTTTAAAGACGAGTGCTGTTTACAGATTCAGTCTGGAGTGTGACACCCGACGTGTTTTGGTATGGAAGGGGGACTCGAAATTACCCCACATTCGTTTGTGAAAGGTCAAAATACAGACGAGCTTGTTTTATGGTATGGGGTGCAATCAGCATAGGTGGACGTACGGACCTGCATATCATTCGGAATGGTACTCTGATGGCCCGAAGGTATGCAGACGAGATACTGAGACCTCATATCATACCTTACGCTGCAGCCATTGGAGATTCCTTTGTTTTCCAGCATGATAATGCCAGACCGCATACAGCTCGTCTTGTGGAGAACATGCTTGAAGCTGAAACAATACAGCGTATGGAATGACCAGCGAGCTCTCATTACTTAAATCCAATCGAGCATGTTTGGGACATGCTCGGACGACGCATTGCTGCGAGACCAAGGCCTCCTTTTACTCTCCGAGACATGGAGATTGCACTTCTTGAGGAGTGGAACAGCATTCCCCAAAGTCTTATCGATAACATCATCGCATCCATGGAAAACAGGTGTGCAGCAGTTTTAGCTGTTCGAGGAGACCACACGCCATATTAAAAATCTTACATCATTTCTAAACAATACTTTTTTTTATCGTTTACATGTAACCAAATTGTTGCCCTAAATCATCTTATCATGTTTTTTCCATATTTTAAAAGAATTAAAGCTTAATTAAAAATTTTTTACGTCTTTTTTTTCTGTATTGGGCATTGATACGCGTGTACTATCCATTTTATGCCAATACGTGGCTGTCTCGCACGGTTTTCTTAACTTATTTGCTTGCTCCCCTAATTTTTTTGAGCAGTGTAGTTACAAACAGTTAAATAGTATGAAAATATGCCTTATTTCATCGACTTAAGAGTCGTGTGTCCCCTTTTAATTTCGCATTCTTATTGCTGGTTTTTCTGCGTATTATATTTGCCTTCAATCCCGGAATGTTCTTTGTATTGAAGCGGGAAGAAATTTTCGACAATAAAACAATTAGGAATCACGTGGGTACAGATTGACTTACGGGGAAAAGTGGTCAAATGAGATTTCGCTCTATAATCTTGCATCTTTTTATAATCCTTTTACCTCTTTTTCTTAAACCTTTTATATTCCCTACCCGTAGGAAACAAAAGAAAAAGATGTACCTTTAACTCACAACACTGTAAGTAGGAAAATAGATTACTCATACCATTTTTTTTCTTCTGTTTAGCGTTCTGTGCAGGAAATTTGTACTATCTGGAGATAATATCTATGTGCAAAAAGTCGGTGTTGTTTGCATAGGGAACTGAAATGTTAAACTTTATGGTAGAAAAAATTATAAAACTGAATTTTTGCTTCCTATGTTTATCATACTATAGAATAGAATGCATGCTACAAAAAAGCCATTAAACATTATTTTCATGAAAAAAGAGGATTTGTATCGCTTTAGGGCACCTAATATATAGGAAGTGATATATGATCAAATAAAAGTCTGATAATTCTGAAACTGTTATAAATTCATACTACTGCAATATGCAAAATAAATCGGGTAGTATTAGGGTTGCGGTTACAGTTAGCGGCGTTTTTATTAACTCGCTTTCTTGTTTGTTTATGTGTTTGTCCAGTTCAAATCTTGTAATCGATTTTTACTCGTAACTAACTTCCCGACTAGCTAGACATTTGAAACTTTTAGAATAGCTGAGAACACAATGACAATGCATTATTTTAATTCTTTTAGCCATATTTAAGCAGAATTAAATTAATTTTCAGTTATTTTCAGTTAATTTTTTTTTGTAGACTGGTGCAACCATCTATCAGCCGGTAGGGGAACGAAAAGTTAAACGCAAGTTAACTTCCAATTAACTTCGTTTTCTTTCAAGTTGATGGGATAATTCATTAAAAATTTTTTAATACTTAGAATTGTCAAGTTTATATGATTCAAAAGAAAATTTAAAATCATGGTATATAAAAAGCTCTTTTTATCTTGTAATTATTATTGGTTGTTCTTCAAACCAAAATGAAATTTAAATCACAGCAGACATAGCAAGAAAATGTCTCAAAAAGTAATAAAAACATAAATGGTAGTTAATGAGAACTAAAGTCATTTTTAATCATATTCCATAGTGTATTTGTTATGAATTCTAGACGGAAAAAGCGTTTATTTCACTACTATTGTTACAATCTGCTGAATGAAACGAAGTTTTATATTTTCTGTGAAAGTGTTTTTATTTTCATAAATATGGGAATAGCATGTTTATGAAGTTTGGGATCAAAGAAAAGATGTCAAAAACATCAATATATTTCGTTCAAATATGTTGTTTCTTAAAATTATGAAGAAAACTGATTCAGATTCATCCATTAACAATAACAAAATGAGTTTAAAACAGTTTAGTTATTTTAAAACATAAACACGTCAAAACTGATAAAAGGTGAGTGGATTGCTCAGTGGGTTACGCGCGGTTTGGTGCTTTGTAACCAAACCACACGATTTTAAGGAAAAAATAGCTTGCATTGCACTGAAAAATGTTATCATTTGTGTCAGGGTGATTCAAAAGGCATCATTATGAACGACGTAAATCTTTAATACGTATTTCATCAGTCTCTGAGAATCGGGGCAAAAATGCTATTTTCACAAAACGGAAAGATAAATCACTGTCAACTATTATCTGTTTCAAAGATAAAATTCGCTTCCGTCACAGGCACGTCAGATGCGATGATGATTCAAAAGTCATTTTGCACTGAAAATCAAAGCAACTTTCAAGTTATGTTTAGTGCTAAATCATTCAAATGACATATGAATGAAATTTTGCAAATAACTGACGATATGCGAATGTCATTTGTAATGCTTAAAGTTCAATATGCTTTAATGATTTAGTTTAATTGAAATATTTTGGATTTGTATGTCATATGGATTCCAAAAGCTTCAATATTTCGCTGACAGTGTTACATTTTTTCTTACAGGAATTACCATTTTGTGTATATAATGTTTCATTTGATGAATTACGATTTTAGAGAATACTTCGAATAAAATGCTTAAGTGAACTGTGGCTGTAAATTCTCACAAATTAGTTTGGTCACAATAAATGCTTAAGTGAACTGTGGCTGTAAATTCTCACAAATTAGTTTGGTCACAATAATTGTTTTAAATAAACACAAATTTCGTAATACCTTCGAAATAAAATTTTATTTATAGTTTAAAACGAGTAAACTTGGAACATCAATAGCGATCAGCGAATAAATTTGGAACATCAGCGAATAAACTTGGAACATCAAAGACTTACCATTTTGTTGGTAATTTTTTTATGTAAAACAATTATTACAAAAATCCCAGTTTGAGCACCAATACTATAAAGCGAAAATTGTTTATATGATAAAATGATTTAACCATTTTTAGGGGCTTCAACATCCATCGTTTTCACGGTGCACATTTTTTTCTCGATATTTTTTTACATAAAAGAACTTTCCAATTAAAGGTTGTAAAATGATTTTACTTCTTTAAACTGATAAAAGATAGCAGCACTAGCCATTTTTCTGCTCATTTCACTGGAATGCAAGTTCACTTGAATGCAAGTGAAAGAAGGGCGAAAAAAACGGCTGTCCAAAAATGGACCACAGCCCCTGAAAGGGTTTTTAATAAGGATTTTTAGAGGATAATGTAATATTTTTGCAAGCATGTCCAGACTTACGAAAATCGTGAAATTTTTATCAAAATAATATGTAATTCAATTACAATATTGGACTTAATGTGTTCTAGTGGTGGCAAGTTGGACTTCGGGGGGAGGGTACTTCAAATCCCAAGAATCGCTATTAAATACCTTCGTATGTAGGTCGGAGAGAGGCACATTGAATCCGTAGACCGAAAAGTCCTTCCATGATGTTATTGGATGGGAGAAGGTACGAACATTCCACATGTCGCCTCTGGAGTTACTCAGTGAAAACCATGGAGCAATGTAGACTCATCTGTATGGTGTTCACAGATAAGTCTTAGTCAAAAGATAACTGCGGTTGAATGTGCAAATGTCTCAAGGAAAGTGCCTCCGCATTAGAAACAAAAAAAAATATTGTTTTATAGTTTAAATGGCAATGTTTTCATAATTTTACCAGACTCTACAATTTGATGGTCAACAGTTTTAAAATAAGTGCAATACTGTAGGACATCTTAGAAAATCTAAATGAAGGAAATCTTCATTTATATTTTCTAAGATTTTCTTCATTAGTTTGCAGACAACAATATGGATTTATCCTGCATAGCGGGTAGAAAGTGTAATGCTCCATTAGACATTCAATTCATTTACTGTTCACCCACCAACAGGAATACAATTTGGCCACTGATAGGAAAGTTGTTATTTATCCAAAGATATACAGAAAGTAGTGAAAAATAAACAGGCAAAAGAAAACAACCTGACACATGATATTGAAAAATAGCCAGATTCAACGCTCCGTGATAATTTTAACCAAAAAAAGAAGAGATACTGCAATCAGTGTGGTGATAAAACGTGGACAAAAGAAACTAGGAAGTATCTGAGTTCAATGATTCGTAAGGATTGGAGAGAAATTAATCAAATGGTTTTATTTCCTTAATAAGATATTGCAAGCAGTCAAGGGAAGCATGATAAATAAGACTAGAAAGTAGCTAAGTTTAACGCCTGATGATAGTTTACAAAAATGCATAACATGACGTGTAGTATAAAAAAATATAATATCGGAAAAAAATCTTATTGTTGAAAACCATTGAATGTTTTAATTGATAATGTTTAACAATAGTATTTTCGTGCGACAAAAATTGCTGAAAAGATAATTCCAGATTGTGTATAGGTAATGTTCTCATATTTAACTAGTGTTCTCATATTTAACCTTTAATGTTCTCATATTTAACTAGTAACTAGGTAGTATGACCTAAAAATAGCAGATTTATCTCGGAAGCAAACATATTGGTCATATTTTTTTTTAAATCGAGCATATTGTTCATTTTCTGGAACACAAATAAAGAAAACTCAAAACTATATTTAAATTTAAGAGCCAAAAGCATCTTTTAACATTTCGTATGTCAATTTTCTCTCTTTAATCGTTGCATTACTATATGAATGTTAAATTATCTAGTAACTGCTAAAAAAGGGTGGTAAACTTTCAATAAGGCATAACTTTAGAATTTTGTTTATTATTATGTAAAGACATTTAGTTTTTTTTCTTCTGTAGTCTTAACAAGAGCTTTGTAACGCATGTTTCAGATACACCAGATTATTACAAAAGGATTCACCTATTGAAATTTGAGAGGGCATGAATTCGCTAAATGAATACAGTTTTTACTGAATTCTGCCCTTCGGACAGACTTTCCGAAAACTCAGTGGTTTCGCTTAGCGATTAAATATTAAATTGCTTTATTTTCACTGTTCTCCCGTATTTCTGAAGGAAACAAACATTTTCCTCTGAAGAAAACACAAATTGATCAATAACACTGTAAGCTCTCCTGGACTTGTGCCAGTTACAAGATTTCAGCATTGTTGCAGCGCAAAGTTATAACTTACTGGTTTTTTTCTGCTCTTCCACCTTTCATGTTCAACTTGGGCTACGAAGAGCAATAGTTTTAAAAAATATTCATCTAAGATTTTAGAAAGGAAATGCATGAAATGTTCGCCAAGTATAATAACAAAAAAAACCCAGTTGTATGAAAAATATTTTTCTCTAAGCTATATTCTAATTCAAGAGAAAGTTAGGATAAAAAAAAATAAATAAAAGAAAATATGTTGAAAAATAACGCCAATAAATATTCTGGTTTGATAAATTCGAGCTATAAATATTCTATTTGTGATTTTATTTTTCTTAAAAAATCTTTTTTCTTTTGATAGTAGCAACATTTATTTTTATGACTTTTAAATATTAGAAAAATAACCTTTGATTTTTATTTTATCCCCAGAAATAAAATTGATGTTAAATAATCAAAGAAATAAAGTTGCAAGAAATTTTTAGGCGAGTTTAAAGTTAGAGAAATGTTTATTCCAAAAGCAGCTTTATTCAAATTTTCGTTATGTATGAGGTTATCATATATGAAAAGGATATCAAGATCTATTTTTTTCGCCTTCATAATGAATTAGAAAGAGTTTGGTGTTTGGTCAAAATTTTCAGTTCAAATGTTTCTGCAGTAATCAACACTTCTTCTATTGAAAAATAAATTAAAAAAATCAATTCCACAATAAGTTAAATGTTTTTAATTTATTGTAAAATTAAAGAAGTGTTGCTTACGTGCGGGTTTTCCACAAGTTACCTGTAAATAATAAATGTGTCTAATTCAATTACTGAAAAGCCGACGGTATTAATATTTTTTGAAAACCATTATGGAGTTAATCAATGATAAGATATTCCAAAATTGTATTACCAGGACTTGTAATAAATTTATGTGAAATTCAGAACTGATCACTAAGTGATTGATCAACATGCTTACACGATGCATAAAATTTTCAGAGTAGATATTATTTTGTTTCGACCGAGCTCGAACCGACGTATCTAAAGATATAATATCTTGAATCTCTTTCTCTACCTACTTATTTTTTTTAACAATAAAGACTCCCTAGCTTCATTTACAATCACCTTTGCTCCCTGTTCCTATTATCAAGCTCTCTCATCTTGTCTCTCAAATTAAACTGTTTCGATTGACCTCGATCCGTCGTATCTTTAAACTGAAATCTTGAATCGTATTTTCTTCCTACTTAGTTTTTCACAATGACGACTCCTAGCTCCATTTGTCATCACTTGCGATCCTTGTTCCTATGATCTAGTTCTTGTATTTCATCTTTTAAACTGTTTCTATCGAGCTCGATCCGACATATCTTTAACCTGAGATCTTGAATCTCATTATTTACCTACTTCGGTTTTCCCAATGACTACTCCCTAAGTCTATTTTTCATCATCTGCGCTCCCTTTTCCTCTTTCCCAGCTCTTGCATCTCATATCTCAAACTAAGCTGTTTATACCGAGCTCGATCCGTTGTAGCTTTGACCTGAGATCTTCAATCTCATTATCTACCTACTTAATTTTTCACAATGACGACTCCTTAGCTTCACTGGTCATCACCGACACTCCTTGTTCCTCTGATCTGATTATTGTATCCCATCTCTCAAATCAAACATTTTCGACCGAGCTCAACCCGATGTATCTTTGACCTGAGATCTTGAATCTCATTATCTACCTACTTAGTTTTTTCCCACTGACGACTCCGTAGATCCATGTCTTATCCCTTTAGCTTCTTGTTCCTCTGATCTAGCCCTTGTATCGCATATCTAAAATTAAATTGTTTTGACCGAGCCCGATCCGCCGTTTCTTTTATCCATTCCTGCTCCAACACTCCCACATTTTGCACATGTGCTTTCTTACAGTCGTATCTGCCACATAAATGCTTTCTTTTTCAATTCAGAGGGAACTTTAAGTGAGGCATTCAGGAATTGCAAAAAAATCTGCAAAACGGGAAAAACCCATGAGCATAAACTAGTTGATTAGCAACTGAAAATACACGAATGTTTCATAAACTTATGCAATATATAGACTATCATCATGCTGCGTATCTAACATAAACCAAGCCAAACCATGTTTGCAAAAAATCAAATAAAAAAATTGGACAGGATAGCAAAAATTGTGATATGTAAATTAAAGTTTTCTGTTATGTGAAAAAAGAAAAATTAAAATACATTCCTGCGTAGTAGCTATTTAAAAGACCTTTAACATTTCCTCTATAGTCTTTTTTAAAACTTTTTAAACTTAAGATGCTTTTAGTGTCGGTGATTAAAAATTTGTTCATTAAGATTAGATGTTTCTTTTATGGGACGCTGCATTAAAGCAATTTTATTTAGAAGGTTTCGAGACTGAGGCATAAATGTGCTGATTTTCTTAAAACTGCATTTAAATTTTATATTAATTCATTAAAATATTTCAATTATGTCTGTACTGAAGAGGATAAAAAACAATTTCGATGTTTATTTTTTATCTACTTCTTTCTTGCAAATAAGATCTTGTGTAATAAAGAAAAGTTATATTTTATTTTTTTAATTTAATTTATTTTATCAGCTACAAAAACTATTTAAATTTTGTGAGTCACCTTCTATTTATAAACTAATAAATATGATTTAAAAAGTAAATGCAGAATGCGTTAAAGATGTGAGATAGAATTGTCTGGGATTACCTTTATAAGAATTTCCCACTTTAATCAATATGAAACTACCTATCTTGCTCAAAAATATTATCTACGCAGTTAGGTTTAAGATAATTTACATTTAATGTAGATAACAATAATATGTTGAAAATTAATATATATCAAATGATCTTCCTCCAGATTAATCGAAAATAAAGAGGAAAGAAAATGTCCTTAGTCAATATTTATGTAATGCGTATAATGTCATAGATAAAAATTTAATAACTGTAACTCATACAACCATTAAAAATTTATTGCAATCCCAGTTTTTTTAATAACGGTAGAAATGAGTTAGAGAAAACTACCTTAATACGTTAATGTAACTTTTTATTTCTATTTTTTGATCATTAAAATCTAGCAAACCTTTTTGTAATAAATCTGTAAAAGAAATTATAAAAAATGAAATCATAAAAAATTAAAACTTAATTTTTATGATTACATTTTTAAGATTTAACTTGTAATTAAATTATATTTTTTGTGCTTATGACAAGTAATTTTTTTTTGCTCTCTCTGTGGATAATATTTGATATTCTACTTATTTATACTTACTTTTTCCTCAGTAAAAGGAAAGGAAAAAATATATTTTCCAAATCCTTTGATGTATTTTTTTTCTATCGAAACGATATAACCTTATATGTTTTTATTTCTGGCGCAATTTAAACCTATTAAATTATGAAGCAAGAGAGTAGAAGTTACTTTGGTTCTAATAAATAAGGATTTTTCTTTAGAATTGAATTAATCAATTTAAACTTAGCCCAGCCGAACCTCAGAATTAAATTATAGTCCAGAAGAATTACAGAAATGTGAATTTGCAGTAGAATAATAACTTGATATTTTGTTTTAAGTGTGAATCCTTCCTCATGCCAAAAATGGCAGGACATAATTCATTTAAACGAATTTCTTCTCCGTCTTAGAAAGCAAATATTCCATTCGCGAGCTCTTTGTCTTAATTTATTTTACTTTTTTTGTCCAAAGTACAAATGGAAGAAAGAGATAGAATTCTTAATTTTTTATCTAAATAGAAAGTGACAGAGGAAGATTTCTTTATTTTTTTTAAATAAAATTTTTAATGGTGCTTTTTACTATCTCGCAAAAAAAAATATTTATCTTCCTTCCAAAACGTGAATAGAAAGGGAAAAGGATTGAAACAAGATTTGTGTTTTTGAAAGGGAATATTATATAAGAGAAACAAATCTTTCTTGATTTTGAGTATTTTGTTACCCGTGGGCAATGATGATTATGAAAGTTGGAAAACAGAACGGCACTTTTAAAATTACATTAAATCATAAATAGAAGAATTTTTCAGACAGAGGAAGTTGAATTAAGGAGATACACATATATTTTTCAAAAAGCATCGGATAAATTTCAAGGTAGGCAAAGTAATTGCATTTCAATTTTCTAACACGTTTTAGGTTTTAGATTCTAAAAGTAAAAATTGTTTATTGCGGGTTTATAGAGTCAAATATTTATTATTTCATCATAGATTTTCCCTTTGATATTTACTTTCGAATGATTTCTATTAAATTGAAAAAAAATGTATTAAATGTCAAATGAGGAAACATGTATTTAGTGGTAACGTTTTTCATAAGGAAGCCACTTCTCCCAAAGTTATTCCGGCTGCTTTTGCCTTTAAAACAGAAATCGAAATATTTCATTTATGATTAAATTTGACAATTAGTAATTATCAATTTTTTTAAAAATATTTCCGTTTATGCAAGCAATTCAGTTTATTGTTTGCTTATACTATCCAAAATGATAATATTAACGAACAATAAACTGAATGATTTTAAATCATAAGAAGTATCCAGGAATTGTTTATATTAAGTTAAAGAAAGCATACACTGAGAGTGTAAAAAAAACATGCTTCGCAGGGCGACAAAGAAAATTTATTTGGCGTAAACAGGGGGCTCAACATTTATGCGAATTACATGATTCCTGTTAGGAGATTTTGGGCATAGAAACCAGAGCTTTACGTATGCAAAGCCAACGTTCTGCTACTCAGCTACATCCCCAATATCCCACCAGCTTGGTCATTTATTCTTAACAAGATAGACGCTGCAGTGATAGTATTGAGAATGTCAACTTTCGGAACTCAGAGCGTTACCCACCTTACTATTGGTTCCACATATACAGGGTGTCCCAGTTAAACATTTTAGAACTTCTACGAGGTTGTAGGGTGCATCCTGACGACTTGAAATCATATAGCAATGTGGGGTCAGAAATGCTTTCCTGAAGCTGTGAAGTACACAGAAAACCATAAAGAAAGAGACCGTAAGTGGATAATCGTTTTAATAATAAGTGTACAAAAACAAAAGGTACAGGGGTCAAAGTAAGTGTTCGAAGTTTTTTCCACAGACTGCAATGCAGACCTCATATCTCCGGCTCATGGAATTCCGAACATTCTGGAATAATCCAGGCTCATCTCGAATTCCCCCGGCAGCTACTGAGATTCTTGCAACCAGCTCCTCACTATTGTCAACGGGGGTGTCATAAACCTGTGTTTTCATAAGCCCCATAAATTAAAATTCGTATAATTACCCATATTACTAACTCTTAGTCCTTGTACGAAATCACGATTCCCTGCACGAACGCCCGGAAATTTCCCACAACGCCATCTACCGCTTCAGGGAAGCATTTCTGACCCCACATTGCTATATGATTTCGAGTCTTCAGGATGCACCCTACCCCTCGTAGAAGTTCTGAAACGTTTAACTGGGACACCCTGTATACAGATGGCTCTACAGTTGACACCATAAAAGATGCGGGAGCTGAGTGTGCACTCGAAAATTTTCAACCTTCATAGTGCTGTCTGAACTCAAGTAAAAATTTTAATTGTTAGATAACTGCTATTTCATAGGCACACAATGTTATTAAAGTTAGAAACGAAAATAAAGTTGTCACTTTAGTCAGTTTAGAAGTCTCAATTGGAGCTCTTACATCTGTTCCTCTTCCCTTTTCTACAACAATAAAGAAAAACAAATATAAATTGACCACTAGCTTTCTCATCGACAATATTTTTCTTATTTAACTACAGTGGATACCTATTCATTGCAATATTTACGGAAATGCCACGGTAGATAAATCGGCGAAGGATGATTCTATCCTTACTCAGCATTGTCTATCCGTAGGACTTAAGAAATTACGCAAGAATGAACATGAACAGACATAAAAGCTACAAAATAAATTCACAAGAGAAAACTTGAGAAGCTGTAATTTGACAATGCGTTTCTTACTGAACTACAGTGGATCCCTAACTACTACTAAATTTCCTGAATTACCATGGCATGTAAATCAGCAAAGGATTGGTCTACCCTTATTCTCTTGTCCATCCTTAGAACTGTAAATCGAACTCAAGAACGAAACTGTTTAGACAGAGTCTACAAAATAAATTCTTCGATCGAGAAGCTATCTGAATTGTTCACAGATTAATCTTGATATTCCAAGACCGATTGCCATTGAACGCTTCATAATGTTTTCAGCGCCTAATTGTATTTTGAAGCATTTTCATGACATCGTGCTCATAGTATTCGTATAGTCTCCTATATGCCTTTTAGGCCTGCTGCACACCGAGAAAGTGCGTGTCTGAAACACGCATGTCTGACACAAGAAGCGTTGAAACACTGCCAGGGAACTCGCATTGAAATCATATGTTCCGGGTATTTGAGTCTTGCGAAGTAACACATCACGTGGCAAAAATACTGCATGCCTAAGGGTCTGTTCACGTAGAATCCGTCAGCGTTCCCTTGACGCCGATTGGTTAAATGGGTCAATTTTTTTTGTATATGATTGTTTAAAAATTTTTTCGCTAACGCTAACGAATTCTATGTGAACAGTCCTTACTTCTGCGACTCCAAAGAGACAGCACCAAAACAGCGGTATTATGTCGCATGTCTGATTGGTATAAACACTCGGCGCAGAAATAACCGGTTTTTCAATGCAGCTTTTGTCAGACATGCACTTTCCCAGTGCGGCATGCCTTAGTCGGACTTTCAGCGACGATTGGAGTTCGCCCAATTTAGATTCCTTGAATTTTACGATGCAGCAAATATTAATTCTGTAAAAATATTTATTAATTTTCTTATTAGCTGGAATTTTATCGGGATGTTTTAGATACATTAACAACTGGCAGGTCCATACCTAGGGAGGGTATATATATATATATATATATATATGTTAAGAATTAATTAGAGAAAGAATAATAATTAAACAATTTATAGGGGGGCTTCAGGGTAGATTAAATTCATGGTGTTAAACGCCACTATTTTAATATTCGCATGGAACGAGCAAGCGCCAATTCTTAATCCTACTTTGGTTGGAATCCCCGTTTTTAGAATTGAACTTAATTCACGAGGTTGTAAGAACCACGGAGAGAATCTAAATATAGTATCAAATTTCGTTACGCCCATTCCCCATCTCCGGCGCAGGCGTCATGAGCATGCGCTATGGCATTAGAAGGTTTGAAACAATATAGTTTTAACGTAGAGAGGGATTTGATTTCGATCGAGCTGGTCACGCATCGTGAGGATCGATATGATGGCTTGGCAGAAAACTAATATGGATTGAATTGTGGTAGTTTGATATTCAGAAATAAACTCTTAGGTGTAATTTAATTGTAGTTCTTTGCCACAGGCTTTTATTTACTGACTGCTATTTAGGATAATTATTTAGGGAAAAAGTTAGGATGGAGTAACGTGATATAAGACATCGTGTCATATATATATATATATATATATATATATATATATATATATATATATATATATATATATATATATATATATATATATATATATATACGGTTAAAACATTTCTTTTTTCCAATGGTAGGTAAGCATTACAAAATAAGAGTCGATGATATTTCTCTTAAAACAGCATGGAGGAAAATAACGATCAAATTTTGATTTTGACTGAACTAAAAGTTCTACAGTATTTTGAGTAGAAATTTTGTGGGTTTATATTATCAGATTTCTCCTTTATTTCATGATGTGCACTTTCCAGGAATTTACTTTCAAATGAATTGCAGACAGCTGAAAACGAAGGACATATTCAACATTATGCTAAAACGGTAGCTTGGAAGTTAGAATAAATAATTTGGTTCCATGTATCATATTTAAATATGTTTACATAATTCTGTTCTCTACAATCTTTATTAAAGATAATAATGCCTTTTGGGATAGGATGAAATTCTAAATCATAAAGGAGAGATTCATACTTTGACCCTATAACGTATAAACGTTTATTTCCTTGTTTTTAAATTGGTTCTAATAAAAAAAATCGAAAAATATTAAGAAAAATTTTAATCAATGACAAGCACATTCTAAAGCATGTGTGTTGATTTGATGAATGCGCCTTTGGTTACGGTTATAATGATTAGAAATACAATATTCTTCTGTAAGGAAAGGGCATAGGTTTGCAGGATGCAACTTCTATTATAAACCTTTTGCATTTTTTTTTTGAATACGATATTTTTATATGATGAAATAAAGATTGTTTTTATTCTATGCTTTTAATAATTAATAAAATATTCTGATATTTCTGGAGGAAATGTAAAATTATTTTCTATATGCGTTTTTTGATATGATTATTTGAATTTTTTACTAAGATTTCAGTAACATAAAAACAATGGCGATATCCAACACACGGTAATTTTTAAAAGAACTCTAAAGACTTGTATTCTATAGCTCTTTAGGAAATATTTAAATTAAGATATTTTTCCGTACTTGCAGCTTCTTGCACATATATAAATGTATAGTAAGGCTACTGTTTAGTTCAAAAACAAAACGCAGAAAAATGGACGCAACGATATATTTTCGCGAGAAAAATATAAGGGAATAATTATAGTGGGAAATACACAGACATATCTACAACAAAACGTCACTGAGTAATTTATCTGTAAATCTTGAATAACTATATAAAATTAGGGCAAAAAATTATATAAAATTAAAACCTACTGTATAGTACAAATACACAGCTGAGAATAAGAAACATACTGATATATTTTCGGTTGGAAGATTTACGAGCATATATCTAGTATCAATTACATAAGCATATCTACAAAAATAGACATTGAATAAATCACCTGTAGTTCTTTAACAATAATATTAAATTAGGGTATGGTCTTTTGATAATATGCTTTGTCTTCGGATTAAATTTAATAAAAAATAATATTCTCGAACTGTGTAAACATAACTTGCAATTTTAAAGTATGAATACATTTTAAAGCTTTGGAAAAATGCAAAATAATTTCTGTTGTTTTATTAATATTATATATTATATTTATAACTTCGAAATTTAAGGAATATATATCTTCCTTCTATAAACTAATTTTCGTTGTGAAAGACGTATTACTTTTATATTATTTCTAAACATTTCAGGTGGAAATTTGAATTTAATCTTTTATTTTCGAAATTGCGGTGCAAGAGGAATTCAGAGAATGCATTAAGATAAAAGTTTGTCTTTAGATTCTGCATTTGAAGTTGAATTTAACTTATTTTCTTATCAAAATTTCTATTTACTCTTATTTCTCAGTACTTAACTTTTTTTTTCTTTTCTGGTTCAAACATTTCAAAATCGAGTTAGAACTCTGGTGTAATTTCGTAAAAGGAGTTTTTACTTTTAAATAAGCAACATGATTTCGAATGAAAAACGAGTCCTTATTATATCAAAATTATCTCTCTGAATGCTTGAACTTTTACGTTTTAAGTTTCTCATAATGTGACTCTAAAGAATTTTGTGTTACTTTCAGAATGTTTACCCTCTAAATATTTTTAAAAATATTTGTGAAGTTTGAACTTTCAGGAGTTTTTGAAATACGAATAAAGTGATAGCTATCTACCGTCTCCTTTGAGTAAAGAGTTAATGCAATAATTGCATTGAAAGTTCCATGTATTGAAAAAGTGATAAAAGAGATGTTTCGTGCATGAATATTGGATTTTAAATTGAAAATGATTTCCAACGTTTTTATTGCAATGGATCATATTGTGTGACTTCAAGATTGCGACACCGATGGGAGTTAAAAATTTTGCCTTTATATACACAAAGGATCAGAATTACCTGAAACAGTATATTTATTCTGATAACAGCTTGCTTGTGTAACATATCAGTATATGTAATGCAACCCCTTGAAAGGTACCTTAAGTCGATAAATCGATTTACAGCTTTTAAGTGCATGTAATGCAGTAGACTTCGGGGAGTATTTAAAAAAATCTGGTTCGAAAATGAAAGACATTCAGCATTTTAAAAATATAGTTAAAAAGATGAGTTTTAAGAAAAATGACTTTTAAATTTTGGGTAGAAAAAAACAATATTTTGGAACATAAACTGCTAAAGATATGGAGCATTAAAATCATACTTTCAGTACTCGATTTACAGTGCTTGAATGCATTTTTTCAGGAGTATTTAAAAAAAAAGCTTGATCAGTTTGAAATACATACAGCTATGCAGTAAATGTAAACACATTGCCACATTGTTACTGTCCGACGCTCTGGGAAGACACGACTCTTCATAATAAACTAAATACCGTAGATGGCAAATATTTGGTGTATATGTTACCGAATGTTACTGGAATCAGCTGAAATTGAAACCTGAAAATCTGCTATTTATATTTTAACGTTTTTTTCGCTCTCCTACGAAATTTACGTTTTACTTTACATTTACGCTTACGAACCAATTAAGGTTCACAATTTACGTACCTTAATTGGTTCCGTTCTTACGTTACGAATTAAGTTACCTTTTTATGGATTGCATCATTTATAAACTTGTAGTATATAAAAAACATAATATAAACAATCAGTAATTCTGATAAACATTTATGCTCACAAAACGATTAAAAGCACGAATAATAATTCTATCATAGAAATCGACTTAATAGATTCTGCTTACTTTCCTAAAATATATCTGAAATTGTCTGGAAACGGAAAAAGATTTTAAAGCAACTCGAACTTTAAAAGTAACTTGAACTTGATTTACAGTATAATGGATTTCAAAGCACGATTAAACTAAGTAAATATCATCTCTTATAGATGGATTGAACCATATGTAGACAAAATAAGTTTTGAAATTTTAAACTTACCATAAATTTCCCGTTATTTGTCCGAAAGTGCAAAAGAAAATCTGTTGAAGGCTTTGGAGTGACTTGATTGTTCGGATTGCTGACATTTTAATTAATGAATTCGTTAGATTTTGGTAAAGAATCTGTTCCGTCATACTCTTCTTTGTTGTTTCAATTACCCTCTCGCTGGAAGTTCCATACCAGGTCCATATAGGCTTCAGACTGAAGTGTGCGACTCCGGTTTATATAGCACCACTAGGGTTGGAGTCCGTCTTATCTAATTACCACCACAATTTTGACCGATCACTCCCCAGGGGCGACATCTGGAGGGATCGTGCCATCTTCCACCCTCTCTAAACCCATAGAGGGATTTTCCGGTCTACGGATTTAAGGGGGTCCGGGACACATATTAAACATTTTTTAATTTATTGAGTTAAAATTTTGAATTTTTTTGTGATGGTTAACCATATAATTTGTAAACAAAACCACATCATAAAACTTCTCAAAAAGTTTTTAAAAAATTTTAAAATTTAAAATTTTTAATAAAAGTGGGGCAATTTAAAATCGTATTAACTCGAACTATTATTTGCCGAATTTCAAAATTTTTTCCTTTAATTAAACAGATATATTTAAGTTTTAATTTTGATACACCATTTTTTAGAATATCAATTTTTAAAAAAATTTAAAATATTTAGATTAAAAATTACGAAAAAAATTATGTACCTTATTTTTAAAAAAATAGATTTTCAAAAGTAAATATTTTTTTTCCAATTTGCTGAATTAAAATTAAAGTAAAATACTAGTTGAAAAAGACATGTTACAAGTTTCAACCATTTCTCTTTAACGGTTCTTGACTTATAACAATTTAAAATACGAGAAATGGGGAAAAATCACATCATGCAGATAAACGCACTTACAGGTTTAAACAACGATTGGCTACTATTAGAATGTTGCAAAAAAATAATAATTTCTCCTGTTCTAATTAAGATAAACATGATTTAAACGTCATTTTAAGCCGAAACGAATACAAAAATTTTTAATTCAATAATTTTGTTTTCTAAAATTTGAACAATTTTGTGTCCTGGACCCCCTTAACTTGCCTATAGCCGGCTAAGACACGGAGGTATTTAATAGCACGTGTTCGGATTCTATTCGAACACCCTCAGCGCCGAAAACCAGCGCGCTACCACAAGGCTGCGTCGAGCACCGTCATGATCTTAATTTGTCCAGTTAAAATCAAGACGCATTGATTTACTCAATTGTGGGATATTTTATTTTCTTCTATAAATTCATGCATTTAGTACATAAAGCTTAAAATTACAGCACATAGTTTGATGATCATATTGTAAATTTCTTTTGTATCCTTTTTTTTGAGTAAATAGAACAGATTTGCCTTTGACACAAAAAACCGAATGTTTAAGTTGAGTTTAGCTGTATTTCACTCGTTTCAACTTTTCCTAAGAATTCTTATCTTACACAGTTCAAATTTTTCTTATATATCCTCACTTTTCAGTTAAATCACGACCTCCATTGTTTACTTTCAGCTTCTAAAGAAAAAAAACCCGATTTCAGAAGAATTCTTTTGAGTGTATTTTGAATTCAGCGAAAAAAACATATTTCTCATGAAACAAGGTAGGGTGAACACAGAAGCTTTTCTACTGTTGCAGGTTCAATTTTTGACTCATGCCCAGACCTGTATTAGAGACTGTCGCACGATTTTGATGAGGTTAAAAACCAACTCTTCTTACCCTCACTTATATTCCAAAAATTTATTTGTTCATTTTTACCATCTCCGATATCGATTGGTTAATAAAGAGATAATTTCCTGTTTTTTTCAAGTCTGTATATGCTTTATAACGTGATGGGAAAGTCAGAGTTCTCTGATTTTTTTATTTTCAAAAAAGTAATTCTACACTATGGATATTTGAGATTCTGTCAAAAAATCTTTTCATTCATAAAGAACACTGAAGTAAAAGTGAATTTTTTTTCTCCGTGATTCCACTTCATGTTTCCTTCATATTCTTCAACATTTCAGTTGAGCCGTTAATGTAATAACTGATTTTCTCTGTAGTAATTTTAGATTTATGAGATTTATTAGATATTTAGATTTATTTAGATTTATTAGATCCAGTGCGAGTTTAAGGTAAAATAGAAAAAGAGATAAAAGGAACTAAGGAAGTCTCTAAACCCAGTCGAAACATTGCCTCCCGGTACAGAGAACGAGCAGAGTAGTGGACAGTGTTGTTCGTGGTGTCTATTGATATCCTCACAAGGTCGCAAAGCTTGCAAATGGGGATGGCGAATATTTGAAAATTCGTAAGGAATCACACTGGGAGCTTTTGTTTCGCATTGCCTAAAATTATAAATCACCTTGCCGCAGGCCAGAAAGAAAGAGCGTTACCAGGGAGTGCCAAAACGAGGTTGATCTACAAAGGAATTAAAAATTCGTAAAGAATCCCAATGGGACCGTTTGTTCCGTATTGACTAAGATTGTAGATAACATTTCACGCAGACAATAGAGAAATACCGTAATCAGGGAGCGACACAATGAGGTGGATTTGCAAAGCAGTTGAAAACTCATGAAGAATCCTGGGAGCGTTTTAACATTGTCTAAGATTGTAGATCACTTCTCAGAAGACCAGAGAGAAACAGCGTTACCAGTGAGATCCCCAACGACGTCGATCTACAAGGGAGCTGAAAACTGAGATCACGCTGTTTGCGTTTGTTCAGCACTGCCTAAGATTTTAGATCACTTCGCCGCAAACCAGAGAGAAACAGCGTTATCAGCGAGACCTATAAAGTGGCGGATCTGCATTGTACCCGAATAAAAAGGTTGGAATTCAGAAATATTTAAAATAAGATATAGAAAAGAATAAAGATCCAAAAATTTGCCTTGTCTTGCTAACACGTTTGCGAATTCGGCACACCCGCCTGACACATACACACCTGTTGTTCAAGGAAAGCGCTCCATCTTGCGATTTTTGCAGGAACACAACACATGTTTAAAAATTCTCCATCTTTTAACCAACTGTAAAGGATTTAAACATTTTACCAAAACTATTTTAATACCCCTTCACCCAGTCTCAGCATTTTATTGGGAGAATCCCCCACCCTTCACTTTTTAACTTTCTATGGCACAGTGGCCTGTTTTATACCATTTAATAAATTATATGTATATATATATATATATATATATATATATATATATATATATACAAATATATATATTTAGTTTTAATAAATTTTATAAGTTTTAGTTGTAGATTTTGACTTCTGATGTGGTCTAACCTATAGGGTACCCTCTTTGTTTTTATTACCTTTTATGTTTACCCGCCTTTTATACATGAACTTTTATCAATTTTTACAAATCATTGGTTTTGCATAACTTTTTTTGTCATCTTATACATCGTTCACTCCTTTAAGCAACGTCATATCTAAAAAACCGGCGACTTTTAGTTATACTTGTTTTCAGAATGCCCTGAAAGAGTAGTATAACCTCGCGAGATCGTCCCATCTCACCTCTCAATATTTAGCCGCTAGAGAGCAGAATTAAAATTTATTTTCAATACATTTCAATGTACTTTACAACTTTCAAATCACTCTCCTGAAAAATCTTGTTTATTTGAGATATGACGTTGTTGAAAGGAGTGAGCGACATATTACCATTCTTGTCATCCTTTTATATGACTGTTTTTACGATTATTATTCTTATCATTCTTTATACCTTGTTGTTTGTTATGTTTAAATCCTTTTATATGGTGTTGGGGTCTGTATGATATATTTTTTCACGGAAGTGCCGAATCTGTAAGGAAGATTTCACAAAAGCGATTGACACATAAACAGAAGCGAGCGATTGACATGTAAACGCCCTGCTTTCAAGCGTACACAAGCTGACGTGATACAAATGATACCTTAAACTAGGACTTTTGCGAAATAGAATTATCTTTAAGATAAACTGTTACTGGACCAAAACACACGCAGCGTGAGGATTCCAGGAACGACCACGAGGAATGGTCAAAAAGGGACCGCATATTAATTAAAAGAAAGTAAACTAAATTAAAAATTTGGACTAGGATTATTAAAAGTTAATAAAAAGAGATTTGATTTAATTAATAAAAACTGTTACAAAAAATCATCGTTACAGCCTGATCTTGACATGTGTTTGGCACAACTTGTCCTTTCTGGACCTTGCGTCATTAAACCCCAAACAACCGACAAACCAAAAATTTGCAGTTGTACCTATTTAATTCTACATTAAAATTTTAAATATTTAAATTTTTTCTTTTGCTTTAAGAGTGAAAAAAACTCAGTAGATGGCATTAAATTCTAGACTTTAATGAACTGTACGGAATTAATAACTATAGGCAAGACTTTTAAGGCTCAAACACAGTCGAAATAGCGTTATTTTTTAAATGTCTAGTTTAATTAAATAGAACTATGAGATCATTTTCATTTTACAGTTTTTGTTACGTAACAAACATCCATGTTTTGTGGCAGTATTTGGTGGAATAAATTATGCTTTAAGTAATAACAAAACATCTGTTTGTATTCATTAAAGCATATATGAAGATGTATTAAGATAAAAATTCAATTCTTTTCAAGATTCTCGTGTGGAGCAAAGTACATCCTGTGATGCGAAGATTAATGAAGAAAAATTTATATTTCTTGAAGTTTATTTCAAATGTTCGCCTTTCCTACAATAGAGGAATTTATACACTGAAAAGAAATGCAATGATTGTTGATTCTCCTTCTTTAAAAACTGGTTTCAAATTCTGTTTCAGAATTCCAGAGTTTATAGCTGATTTTATTACGGATTTTATTTGAAACACGGAATTTATATGAAATATATGATGTTATTTTTGGTTTTAAAATATATTTATTTTACTAGTTTGAAAATATTGCCATAGATTTACATTTATTACTCTATGTTATCTGTAAATTTTACGAACTCTCTCCATATCAACTCTATCTAAACAGTGATTTTTCTGAATACATACATTTCAATGCATATAACAAAAATACCCTTATGATAGATAATGTAAGCAGTGTTTATAAAAATATCATTGATCTGTTTTAACAGATTTTTATACATTTTGTCGATTTTTATACATTAGTAGCTGAATACCCGTGCTTCGCCACGGAGTACATTCAAATTAAATACAACTTTCAGTGTATGCAGTTAGTGCCAAAAATATGTATATATAAATACACTGCTGGCCACTATAAATGCAACATCCTGAAGGAAACATGCAAATAACATGAAATTTACAACATGCATTAGCGGAGGTGAGATATGCAAATGATTAGAATTTCAGCGCAGACGCACATCACGCGCGCCTGTGGCGCCACTTCAAAGCGCTATTTAAGGCTTGGAGATTTCGACGATTTCAAGTTCGGCAATTGTGTTTTTCTTGTGGTTTTTTCAAAAAACGATCAATTATGCCTCGTCGAAAACAGCAATCATCTTTTGATCAAGTATCCGAGTTCGACAGAGGACGGATAGTGGCCTACCGAGATTGTGGATTATCTTTCAGGGAAATCGGTAGTCGTGTTGGACGAAACCAAACAACTGTAATGCGGATATGTGATCGTTGGATGCAGGAGGGTACGACGGACCGGCGTGTTCGATCGCATCCATCTCATCGCACCACTTCACGTGATGACAGGGAAATTGTGCGCATGGCAGTGACGGATCGCTCAGTCACATCACGAACCATAGCACAGCACATGCAGTCTGTAACGCATCATCCAGTGTCTGCGCGTACCATTCGACGCCGTTTACAGCAGAGTGGTCTATACGCAAGACGTCCATTGCTTTGTCTACCCTTGACGCAGAACCACAGACGTCTCCGCCGCCAATGGTGCGATGACAGAAGGATGTGGACGGCAGAATGGAATCAAATTGTCTTTACTGACGAGTCACGCTTCTGTCTGCAACACCACGATGGTCGCATTCGAGTCTGGAGACACCGTGAAGAGAGGATGCTGAACAGCTGCGTTATGCACCGCCACACTGGTCCTGCACCGGGTATTATGGTATGGGGCGGTATTGGATATCACTCTCGCACACCTCTAGTACGCATTGCCGGTAATTTAAACAGCCAGCGCTACATCTCCGAGGTGTTGGAGCCAGTTGTCCTTCCTTACCTTCAGGGCTTGCCCACAGCCATATTTCAACAGGATAATGCGCGACCACACGTGGCACGCATTGTCCAACGGTTCTTCGTCAATCGCCAGATTGAATTGCTTCCCTGGCCGCCTCGCTCTCCGGATCTTTCGCCGATAGAAAACATGTGGTCCATGGTTGCTCTACGATTGACCCAGATTCCATCTCCAGCTGCCACAGCAGATCAACTTTGGCAACGTGTGGAAGCTGCTTGGTCTGCTGTATCCCAAGAACTCATCTAAATTCTCTTTGAATCAATGCCGAGGCGTGTGGCAGCGGTGATCTCCAATAATGGCGGCTACTCTGGCTACTGATTTTGGCAGGAACCACACTTCACAGAAGTCTATAAATTTAATCATTTGATACTTGGTCAACATGTTATCTACAAAATAAATTTTGTTGTGATATCTCTTGTCTTTCTTGGTGTTGCAATTTGGGTGGTCAGCAGTGTACAACGATCAATGTATGCAATTGATGTAAAAAAAAAAATACATTTATAAAAAAATCGTAACGGATAAATTTATAGACAAAATAATATGGAAGAAAATATTCAAATTAAATCTAATAGAACATACTAAAGAATATAGCACAGTTAATATAGTGCAGTTTGAGTAACATTTCTTTTACTGTCTGTTAATATTTGTTTGGTTAATGTTGAATCGTCTGCCGCATTAGCAAGAAAAACTTTTTTTGTCTATTTCGTTGTTATGCAAGTGACGCAAAATTAAAAGAAAAGAATCCACGTGATCAGCATTTAATAAATTGAATTCAAAAAATTAATCTTTAAAAATTCACCAAAAGTCAGAAAATTAAGGTAAAGATTCGAAAAAGATTTCATTTTAAAGAATGTTCATGATCTTTCTCGTGATATAAATTTTATAGCCCTCGGATTATTATGTTAAATGCAAACTTTAAAGAACATTACAAAAACAGCTTACAAATTTAATTTTAAAAAATCTAAGAGGAATTTTTCAAAAATCTCTCCTGTTGCACCCTTAAACTATAAGAAGAATTGCCATGCAAAATTTCAGCCCTTTATGTCCAACGGTTTGGTCTGTGAGTTATATGTCAGTCAGTCAGTCAGTTACGGAAATGTTTTATATATATATAGATTATACATTTTGTCACTTTTTCATATTTTGTCTAATTACTAGAAACCTAATACACAGATTTTAATGAAATTTGGTATGGACACACAGTTATACAGAGGCTGTTCGCACATTTTTAGACGATGTATATTGTATTCACAAAAACTAAATTACATAAAATTCTTGTGTTTTAAATGTTCTATTTGACATCCCTTATTCTGAACAATCTTTCGACACCGCAATTTCCAGGATAATAATGCCTTTTGAAGTGTTAGAAGAGGTATTCTATCCCAATTCTCCTGAACAGCTTTCCAGAGTCCTGTAAGGGTTTTGGGACGACGTTTGGATAATGCAGATTTTAAAAGTCCGAAAGCACAAAAATCTATAGGTGATACATCGGGAGATTTAGTAGGGATATCAGTGAAGGTTATGGCCTTGATACCAGTTTTTTGTTCCATTTCTTTTAGGAAATTTACAGTGGATTTTGATGTGTGACTGCTAACTTTGTCCTGATGGAGTCTCACAAATTGATGGCACTGTGGGTAAAGCGATGGTATTTCATTCAGAGAAATTGGCGATAAAATATCTTCCTGATAGTATTTGGAGTTAATCTTGACATTTTTTTCTACTCTCTTTTTCTAAAACTTGCCATTATAAGAAAAACCAGCAACAGTCATGAATCCCATAGAAAAACTCTCTTTCGATTCTTTGAACCATGTACTTAAATTTTTTTCTCCCCTTTTATGATAATAAATGGCTCTTTTTTTGTTGCAATCATTTGCCAAACAGAATAGTGGACGAAAGGGAGAGCTGAGTGAAAGAGACGGACGAGGTATTGAAACAGATTGTGACATGAAGAAATAAAACAACTCCAACCAAAATGACTGAAGAGCTCAATCTGCATCTCCATATTCCGGTAGCAACCATTAGTGGTAGGAGGGCACTTTACAAAGAATTCGGGGAAGAGTAGGTGTTCCCAAGCCTCTTGTAAAATATGCAGATACAAAATAACGTCCACAATGGTGCTACGAGAGCAAATCCTGGTCGAGTAATATGTCGAGAAACGGCATTTTGTTCGATGAATCATTGCTTACATTGTTCCTCGCAACAGGGCGTGCGTAGATCTGGAGAATACCTACACAAGCGTAAGTTTCTGGCTGTCTCATCTCAACTGTCAATCATGGAGGTAGATCTATCAGAGTTTGGGATGGCATCTCAAGGTTTTCTTCAGGCCCTATTGTAACCGTAAAAAGGAAATTGAATGGGAAGAAGTATGTCGAAATTTTAGCTCACTAGTCCATCCTACGGTGCAAACATTATTTGTTGCAGGAGTTGGAGTTCTCCTTGATGATAACCTTCCTATATATACAGCTACATCTATCAAGTTTTAGTTTGAAGAGCATGAAAAAGAAGCCAAATATCTTATCTTGCCCTGAACAATCCTCCCGACTATTTATCATCCAACCACTGTGATCTGTATAAGCGGATAGAGCCACGTATCGATATCCACCACAGCATCTCTACAGGAACTTTCAAGATTTTCCCCTGAAGAATGGTATATCCTCTTGAGTCCCACGGTACCCAATTGGGTACCTTTTTTAAAACATCCCCAGAAACATTAATAACCTTTATCATCTTTGAAACCGACGGGACCCAACTAGGTAAAGTCTATTTTAAGCGATTCCTGATAGATGGTGCTACCAGTTCCAGATCCGATGTCAGATTCCTCAGTTAAAGTGGCGGGAAATCTGAAAATGGCTTCTAGACGTACTAGAGATAAGAAAACTATTTATTTTTATTCTTTAAAAATTTCTTTTACATTTTGTGTTATATTTATATAAAGTTTAGACCATAGTGACTATATAAACATGAATTAATACACATTATTTATATTTATTTGAGTTATTAACGATGTTCAAAAAGAAGGTAACCAATTGGGTACCTAGGGTCTCGAATGCTTAAAAAAATTGTAATTTTATTTTTTTTGTTCGTTATCTGACAGAAGAGGAAATTCAAGCTCTTCTTGCGTAAAGTGTTAGAGAATTATCAGATACTGATGGTCTTGATTTCCTTAAGAATTTCGAACCTAAAAGTGAAGGCTGTGCACAATGGACAAGAAATAATTACTCCTGTAAAGGTACTACCTACTGCTCCAAACCAGAAAGGAAAAAGAGAAAAAGATCTGCCTCGGAAAAAATGTTTGTCCACTGAAGGGCAGATGATCACATTTTCTGGTCGTTGGGCAATGAGACAATATGTCCTGTCAAAGCCTAAACCTATAGGATTGAAAAATTTTGTACTCACTATACAGGATGGGTTAGTTTTAGATTTTGTGATCTATACGGGTGCAGATACAGTGCCAACAGATGAAAAGTTATCTTATGGTTTAGGGGGAGCTATAGTAAAGCATTTAGTTAGTACAGTGCCAGAAACATCAATTTTTCATCTATTTACCGACAGGTTTTTGTCAAGTATACCAATTCTTGATTACCTTAGTGCCAGAATTGTTTTTGACTGGTACCGTAATGAGCAAACGAACTGATGGTACTGCAGATAATTTTCCACAATATCGAGATATGGAAAGAGGCTCTTTTAAATTCCGAACTCGTGTAGATGGAAAAGCCTGTTTAATCAAATGGAAGGACAATAAGTCTGTATTGATGTTGTCCAGTGTATTTTGCATCAACCCTGAAGGAATTTGAGATGGAGCAAGGAGGCAAATAGGAACATATAGATTCAAGGAACCTGCTGCTGTAAAAGTATATAATACTTATATGGGTGGAGTAGATCTAATGGATAGATTTATTTCATACTATCTCCTTTGAATACGCCCCATAAAATGGCCGATGTGTATTTTTGCACATTTCCTTGACATGGCAACGTGTAATGCATGGATACTCTACACACGGCATTGCAAACAAAGTCAGGTGCTAAGACAAGACGATCTACAATTGATACAAATCAAACTTTTAATTGCAGAAAGTTTAATTCTTAAAGACACCTCAAAATTATTAGAAGAAGGCAGTTCAGCGAAAAATATGTCCAAAAAGTTATTTTCATACCAGGCAATCATATGAGGTACGACAAAATGGGGCATTTCCCAGTGCAGTCCAAATTTCAAAATCATAAGAAATGCCGTAACCCAGGCTGTAAAGGAAAATCCAGAGTTAGATGCATTAAATACAATCTATTTTGGAGCTTGCAAAACAGAAACTGCTTCTTAGAATTCCATGAGAAGTAACTGATTTTTCTCTGCATATAAACCGAAGGTACCCATTTGGGTACCAATTAATTAACATAATTAAAAACTTTGAATTGAAATTTTTTGTTTATATTTATTTCACTTACTGTTATTTATGCTAGGTAAAGTTAAAGATTGTGAATACAGTGCATTATTTTAAGCTCGGGTCTCTAGAGGATAATATATTCTTAACCACTATTCATGACTTGTATAATCCAATTCCAAGGTGAATCAGGTGGTACTAGATGACAAAGGTGATCCTGGGCCGTATTAATAAAGGTTTTCATGATGTCTCTTAGTGTTTCCATTATTTTGATAACTACATATATATATATATATATATATATATATATATATATATGTATGTATGTACAGTAACCACCGCTTATAGTGATCAGTGGTTATAAAAATCAACCGTTTATAAGAATCAATATCGCAAAATCAAAAACAAATGTATTATTTCCATGTTAAAATTTTCGCTTTAAAGAATCAATCCACCGGTTTTAAGAATCAGTTTACACTCTTCGCTTTCCTTTCATTTTCCAAAAAAGCCACTTAAACCTTCAAAAGGCACGAAGTTCTTTATTATTTTAAAAAGAAAGAGTAATAAGATGGGATGGAATACAGTCGTAAAATGCATCCCTTTCTTTGTTAGACATAACATAATAGTTTCCCCTTAAACGCTTTAGCTAAACACTGTCCTATTAGCTTGATCCGGGGGCATCTTTACCCGTCCGGGTCCGATTTCACTTTTATCCACTGGCAAACAAAGACAGGGACTTTTTTTCCCACCTCCAGCATCCTGGTTACGGCTTCCTGAACCCTCAAACACATAAATCTTCGGCGAAGTTTCCACTATCACTTAGGCAAACATGACATTAGTAGATTCAGCACTTTATCAAACCGTGAAACATAAGCTAGAAGGTGAATCTTCGTCTGAGACTACTGGTATTGAAAGAGGTATAAACAGCCTCCTGAAAACTCCATTACGTCAAACTACCATATAAAACTTTTTCTTGCTCCCTTCCTGTAGTTGATATGTTAAAACTGTTAAGCAGGTATGTTGTAACAAATAATGGACTTTTTTCTTCTCTTACTATAATTATGTGTGTCTACTTATAAGTCTAGAAATTAAGATGTATTTTTAAAATTATAGAAAACAATTTTAATTAAAGATAACGTAAATTAAAGAGTATTTTATGGTAAATTATCTCATATATGTATATATACGTGTGTGTGTGTGTGTGCCTGTCCAAAAACCTAAATTTCGGCTATAAGAATCAACCGCTTATAAGAATCAAAAACAGTAATAACAAACGTGATTCTTATAAGCGGAAATCACTGTATATGTATATGTATATGTATATAAATGTGCGATACTTTGGTTTAAAATCCTAAAGAGGGTATCATACTTTGTTTACATCTTAGTACGTGATCTAAAATCATTATCTTCAAACTATTCGAACATTTTTCAGACGAAGTACATATATGGTTGCGCGCAGAGGAATGCTGCTCCGCTTTACAATGACATCCCAAGTGTCGGAGTCCGACTTTGCCAGGTTCCACTTCAATTTTAAAAGACCACCCCCCAAGGGCGACATCTGGAGGACTCATACATTCCCTTTCCCTTTGACAACATGGAAATACTTTCTGGTGTAAGGATTGTGAAGTTATTGTTTATTGTTGGCATGGTTTTCTTTGGTAGTACTTTGCGTAGATATGAAAACGAGTGATTACTCATATGTACATACACAAATGAATTTATTAAACATAATAATGAATTACATAAACTTATACATTTCATAATATATATGGTGCTTAATAATACTAAAGTTACTAATTTATTACTCAACAATTCTTAAGTGATATATATATATATATATATATATATATATATATATATATATATATATATATATATATATATATATATATATGGCAATATATGTAATATTAACTGCAACTTCTCCTATCATTACCCTACGCGATCATCTAATTTATCATTATTCAGTGAGCATATAGCATGGAAATACCAAGTATACAAAATCCCATACATGTTGCACTTTTCTCGCTCGCACAGCTTTGAAGGCGCTTTCTTTACTCTACAATGGGTTCTTCTATTATCAATAGCGGTGAGGGCTGGATTTCGCCTTTCTTCTATTGGACAACTGGTTACCGGACTCTGCAACTTTGAGGGATGGCGCACGTTCTACGAAGGGGTTCGGCATGGATGAGACTCCAATTCCGCGTTGAACTGGACTGGGGACTCCTAGGGCTAAGGGATGGTCGCCGTGTCTTGTTCTCTTCTTGGGTCAGCAGGCGTGTGCATCTGGTTCTGTTCGGAGCGGAAGTCTTTCTATTAATCGGCACTTCAACGGGCATGCATTTCACTCCCTGGAACAGGGGGCTTGCATCTACTTCTCCAATAGTCATTCAGGCTGTTTCTATAACACGTCTGTCTCTACTTCAGATAACTATCACTATGGCCGATCGTCACATCTATCTGCTTCTTTCGAGCTCCGATTACATCTCTTAGGTAGACTACGTGTATCAGTACGACTGCCTCTCTATGTCAGGTTCAGTCCGTACGTGACTCTGCATCACTATCTCCCTAACTAACGCTGGGGATTACATAACCGCCATGCGAAATCAACTACGGCCCTTTCAGCTTTCTTTTAAATCTTCCTGCGCCTCTCGATTTCTCAAATCAATCTGCTCTGTTAAATATTTCTTACCCTTCACTTAATTTCAATTCTTCACTCTGGGCTTCCATTGCTGGACAACTTCTGACCAATGGTCAAACCTGGACCTACATTATTGGTTTTTCATATATGTTATAATAATTCTTCGTCCAATCTAAATTGAAGGAGGCGTCAGCCCCTGCTTCTGATGCTCTCCTTTCTGGGGAACCCTCACATTCCCAAATTCTCGCGACTCCCCTTCGACCTCCTACTGTACCCCTAACGATGTCAACATCATAAATTTCTCTCTCCCTTTTTCATCTTACACTGGTGACCCTTTTAGATTCCAATTTTCGCCTGCTTATTTCACTAAATCCAGCTGGTCACCATTTCCCTTTCAGAATATATTCTTCTCATATTATACTTGTGCCTATCTTTCATCTGTTTTATTTGCGAAAACTGTCACCCTCACTGCGAGAAGGATTTAACATGCCCATATCCCGGTTTGCCGGAAAGGTTTTCAGTAAAATTCGTTGGAATTCGAACTGAGCATCTCCGTCAGAAGCCCAATGCGCTACCACTAGACTGCCTGGTGCAAAATAAATGTCTAATTTTGATATTTTTTTTTCTCTTTTGCGGAGGCACTATATCGTGCGACTTTATCCTTTAAACTCTTGTTTTACAACGCTATTTGCTGGTTACTTTATTATGGGAGCACCATTTAGGTGAGTCAACATTGCTGCCTATGAGGGGGACAACAAAGAAGCGACCAAGTTTAACCGGTATGTGAACCCAAGAACAACAACACTATGTGGGTAGCACTTTTGATAATATCCATTTGTACTGCAGTGTACACACAATACTTTTCATAGTACCGTTAGTAATCTTAAATTCAGAAAATGATGGAAGTATATTGCGAATTAAATACAAAATCAGTATCTAATGACATATAAATAATTATGCAAAACCACATTTTAATTTCAATTTTCGAATCTGGTTCAAATATTTGTTGATTCATGGCAGTGAAGTTCAATATTGTATTACATTTGTAATGCTTTCAACCTATGTAAAGACTTGGCAAATCCTCCAAAAATTCTTGTAGCGTATGATTTTTCACCAATAAAGAACTACATTGCAAATATATATCGATTACTTTTGATAAATGTTTAATATTACCTAGTTTAAATAGACATTTCAAAACTTTGAATTATTTTACTTCGAGAATACGTTATTGGTAAAAATATATTTGCACACCGTTCAGTAATATTTGTACGCAGACTTTAAAGCACTTAGTTTTTTCCGCGTTATGTTCATTTTTAGTTAGGTCTAGTTATTTCTTTCACTAAAATTATATCTGTAATCACGTCGAAATGTATCTCAAAGATAACAACAAAACGTAAGCATTCAGAAGGCAATTTCCTTTTGATTAGAAATGTAAATATTCTCCAGAAGCGCATAAGTTTTTGAGAGTTAAACATTAAAATAACAAAGGGGAAACGGATGTAGCTCAGGAGTTTTGCATTTTTGAAACGCTTTATTACAAGGTTCTGTTCTCCGTTTCCGCTATAAAATGAAAGACATTAGTATAATGAATATTTCCTTAAAAATATTTTTATCAATATATGCATTCTTTTAAGAAACTACCGCTTCAAAATCACCTGCTGTTCAAATGAAAAATTCTCAAGGTAAACAATATATTTACAACAGCTGTTTGGTTCCTCAGCTATTTTCTTTTTCTTTCGCTCCGGGCATTTCACTGATGTAAACAAGATAAAATTTTTTTGATTTCTTCCATTAAGTACAAAAATACTTTACTTTTTATCTCCGATTTTAAAAAAAAAGTCTTATGGTAAAAATTGTTGATGCGAGGCACATTTTTGCTTTAAGCCGCTTTAAGCTACTTTAAAAGATATATTTTATCTAGATTCTAGTCTGAAAGTTTTAATTTACCATTGTTTAATATTTGTATTTTTATTTTTAAAATAAAACACAGTCTAGTGGATTTTCATTTATGGAATTTTAAATTAAAATGCTCAAGTACGAAATTTGAAAAAAAAAGAAATACTTATTGCGAGCCGAAAATTGTAAAATTCTCGAAGAGAAAAAATAGATAGGAAGATTAAAGAATTGGAAATTGTTAAGGGCATAAGGATAAGTTTTAGCATGAATTCAATATCAGACATTAAAATTTGAAACAAAACGTTGTTATTAACTATCTATATTGTGCAAAACTTGAATGATTTTTGAAATGCATGACGTGTAAAGTTTCTTATATAATCTACAAGACAGTTATTCCCCTGAGCAAAAATAATTAAAAACTGAAAATTTGTTTTCAATGGTAACAATTGTTTTAAAACTTTCTTTAGATAAGTCAGAGCCTATTGCTGAAGGTTAACCTTTGAATAAATGCGTGAAATATAGCTTATCAATTATATAATAAAAGAAAGTTAAAATGGTCCGAATAATAGTAATACAGTTAGGGAGAGAAGTAGGTGATATTTCTTGTCTATACTACAGTATTATTAGCCCCATTTTAAATGTTGATGTATTTTAAACTTGATAAATTATTTCATGTGGGAAAGTCCATTTTTGATTTTGATATGTAAAATGTAGTGTCTTTAAGCCTGAGTTAATCTTTCAACTCTAAAGCTATAGCTCTACTTTACCTGTTAGCGAATGCGAAACGTCATGCTTTATCGTTACATCATGCTTTGCTCGTTCGCATGATGACAAAGAGGTATGCTCCATATATTAATTTTCATCATTATTACTGAATTTCACTGTATGAGATTGTATACTGTATGTGATTGTATTACTGTGTCTCACTGTATGTTCTCGATAGATTCTTTAAAACTTGCTACTCTGAATGATTATTGCGATATATATATATATATATATATATATATATATATATATATATATATAATATATATATAATATATATATATATATATAATATATATATATATATATATATATATATATATATATATATATATATATATATATATATATGCTATACATACGAGTGGTGATCAGAAAGTAAGGTTACAAAGCCGGCAAGGGCACGTGTACATTTTATTTCAGAAAACCAATACAGCCGACTGATAGTACATACATTAGTTTATTTTTCGACATAGTCTCCATATCGGTTTAGGCACTTGTCGCTTAGTGGGATGAGTTTGAATATTCCCTCCTTGTAAAAATCCTGTCCTTGCGTGTTCAGCCACGTTGTGGCGAAGTGTTTCACCGCCTCGTCTTAACCGAATCTTCGGCCCCCAATGCCCACCTGAAAGTGAGGAAAGAGATGGAAGTCGCTTGGAGCGAGGCCCGGGCTGTAGGAAGGGTGATCGATGATGTCCCAGCGAAATTTCTTCAACAGCGTGGTGGTCCTCTGGGCTGTATGAGGTCGCGCGTTGTCGTGAAGGAAGATGCTGCAGGTGCATTTCAGCCGCGCTTACATGTTTCGCCCACAGAAATGGAATAACTGAGCAGATTTCTTCGCGAGACCAGTTTTCCAAACAAGTCGCCATTTCTGTTAACCTTCCACTAGCCCTGTAGGTCGCGGGTAGGTGAAACCCTCCACAGTTAGTGACCGCATGTATTAGATTTACCGGACACAACTAACTTCTGTATAATAGACGAAACTCCAGGAATATCGACCTTGTAACCTTAGTTTTTGATCACCCCTCGTATATATATATATATATATATATATATATATATATATATATATATATATATATATATATGTATAAGCATTTTAAATCCATAGACCGGAAAGTCCCTCTATGAAATCATAGAGGTTGGGAGATAGTACGATCACCCCAGATGTCGCTCCTGGGGGCACTGGGTCAATGACTAAATAGGACTCCGACCCTTGTGGTGCTATTATAAACCGGAGTCGCACCCCTCAGCCCGCTAGCCTGTATTGACCTCGCCTGGAATACTTCCTGACAGGAGGAACTAGAAAGACAACAACAAGAACAATGGTACTGTGTAAAGCCTTTTAAATTTAATTTCATTGAAAAAAAACTGTAATAAATTTGAAAAAATAAACTAAAAATAACACGTACAGTTCTTATTCGTAGCACTAAGCGACACCTATAGGTCCAAGGTTTACGGTGTCCGCTATTACAGAATGCAAAATTTGAATTTCCGCGAAGTTTTGATTGCAACGTCTGCAACCGCTTCCCCTGATTTTCATTTTGCTTTTGCAGTTTCTATTATATCGTTTTTTCCTATTTCTTTTGACTTTTATCGCCAAACAGCTTTATCGCTTTAAATAAACAAATGGTTTATCAAAACCAGGTGAGTTACAGTGCTGTTTTATGTAGCGGTTATTATTATAAATGTAAATTTATTGCGTTTAGATTGGAGTTGAAATCTCTGCTGCCAGAGCTAACGTACTGTAACGAAAGCTGGAGCTAAAATTTCTCTCCTCGGCGTAAGAGAGAACACTCTTCTTGGAATAAAATATATGTAAAATATTATATATATAATAGCCGTTGTCTCTGTATAACACTTCCGGGCTGTATCCATCTTTCAATTGAAGCCCTCAGTAAACAAAATGCCGGTTAGGCTTAATTTCAATTTCAGATGTGGATCAGAATTTTTTCTTACCTAAAAACTAATATCTTCTCCATCAAATCACGTTTGTTCGGCCTATTTTTCTATAAAACATTCAAAACTAAATAAAATTGGATGTTTTTAGCTGCATATTTAACAGTTTTTAAAAATCTGTTTACTTTTGCGATGAATTCTGAAAGTAAACAAACTTGAATGTGAATGAATCAAATAGCTCAAGTATTCATATCGCGTAGTGAGCTGTAAAAATCTGGATGGCAGTCTACTACTCCAATCGCATGAAAAACTAAAAAATAATGAAAGGGTTTGCTTTTACAAAGTGTGGATTAAATGCAATATTGTTAGATAATTCGGGATATTTTTTAACTTTCATATACTTTTTCCATTATGACGCCATTATTAGTATTATGACGTCAAAATGATGGGTTGGATGGCAGTCTACTACTCAAATCGCATGAAAAACTAAATATATAAAAAATAATGAAAGGGTTTGCTTTTACAAGGTGTGGATTAAATGCAATATTGTTAGATAATTCGGGTATTTTTAACTTTCATATACTTTTTCCATTATGACGTCATTATTAGTGTTATGACTACTACTCCAATCGCATGAAAAACTAAATAAATAAAAAATAATGAAAGCGTTTTCTATTACAAGGTGTGAATTAAATGCAATATTGTTAGATAATTCGGGATATTTTTTAACTTTCATATACTTTTTTCCACTATGAAGTCATCATTAGTATTATGGCGTCAAAATGACGGGTTACCTTCTAGTATGTAAATATATGTATACTTGGAATAAAATATATAGAAAAAAATCGCATAAAAAAGACCGCACAAAAACAGGTTTGACTGTACCTTTTGGCGAATTCCACCGAAAAATTTACTAACATTTATTTACCATGAAATTGCAAAGCAGTGATGTTTCGTAAAGGGTAATGTCTCATTCAAAACGCAAACCCAGTTTCGCAGAATTCTGTTGCCTTCATTAGTGTTAAATTAAATTCGTTATTAACTATTACATACAGTGCACAGATTCTAAACTTCATCTTCTCTTTCATCAATCTCTGTTGTCACATTTGCCATTACTATTGCAGTTTCCCAAACGGAAAAAGAAACTTTATTTCGGTGAGAGTTTTTATATTTCTATATAATTCTGAATCCATACAGCAGGTGCATTATTTTTTCTGAGTTTCTGTTCTGTTCTGTCCTTACATACCCTTCGCTAAGAGATGAATGTTTCTTACTGTTCTCCATTTCTTAAAATTTCATTTTTGTTAAAATAACTATTTAGCTGGAATTAAAATTAGGGAAAAATGCATTTTAATTCTGTTTCTTCATGTCTTAAAGTGCCTTTTTATTAAAAATATGCAGGGTAGGAAGGAGTGTGACTGTATGTGTGTGTGTGGGGGGGGGGTGTGTGTGTCGCAGGATTGGTAGAAACCACTGCCGGGGGTTGCAAAAAGGTGGGAAAACACTGGGTTACGGGGGAACACTCTCCTAAGAATTAAATGTATGCTTTCCTCCTTCGCAGGTTCCTGTTTATTCGGAACGAGGTAGTCTGCGAACCTACTTCGCTTAATCCTCTTTTCCATTATATCATTCTGAGTTACCTGAGTGGACAAAGTTTGGAGTTGAGGGGTAAGGAAACGAAAATATAAATCTAGAAACTATCCGTTATCATATCTTTGGAAAACTCACCAGGTCTTTGAAATGTTGCCCAAACGACAAATGACCAAGTTTCTGACACTAGCAAACTAGAGTGAACTAAAATTGGTAATTTGCGTATTTCTCCTAAATTGCAATTAATTGAAAATAAAGTTTGCAAGGAATATGAAGCTAAAAATTTTAATGGAAATGGAATTTGAATAAATTAGTGTGAAGAATTTTTTAAAAGTGTGACTAAATTAAATCTATTGAAGACAAATATATAATAAATCTGTAATTTGTGTATTTCCCCTGAAATGTAATTAATTAAGAATAAAGTTTACTGGGAATATGAAACTAAAAATTGTAATCGAAATAGAATTGGAACAAATTAGTGATAAGATATTTTTTTTAACTTTGACTAAATTAGATTAAATGAATTGAATTTAAACAAACAAAAGCAATTACGGGGTCTGACAGAAACATGAATTAAGGAACTGCTTTCCTATTACGTTAAAATCTAATTATACACTTCATCTTTTATAAATAATTAATGACTTTGGCTTTTAAATTTACTATCCTATTATTTTAATTTATTTATAAAATAACATATGTTCATGTTATGCCAGTAAAGGAAACTATTTTTTCAATAAAGTCTGTCGTGTCTGAATATATAATTAAAAACAGAACGAAACGGACATTATAATTATTTATGCAATTAATTTAAGTACAATATCCCATAACATACAATACATCACGATCTATAATGCTATCTTTTTTAGAATTTCTCTAGGAAGTAGATCCTTTCTCTATGTTATTCGGTTTGAGAAGTCAAATCATAGATAGCTCTCGGAATCACAATACCGTCTTTGAAACTGCGATATCCTTTTAAAGGAAATCGAAGATAGTCCTGAAATACAAATATGAAATAAGAAACATCTAGATCAATAATGGAATGAGAAATTCTGCTGCAGCCAACAACGATATCGTGCCATTAATATAAGAGAAGTTTTGAATGCAGAATCGTATTATATTTAATAAGATTTAAAACGTGAAAGAAGCTGTGGACTATAGGGTTATGTAAATTACTTAGATTAAACCTTAATCACGAGTTCTCTAAGTAAAAGTAGTAATTAATTAAATTTAATTACTTGCAATAAAATCTCTTTCATCATTAAATTTCTGAAATAAAATGTATAACATATGTAAGGTCTACCTAATGATCGATTAACAATAATATATCATTGTATTTGCATAAATCAAAAGAAGCTACAAAAAGTGCTAAATTCAGCTTAAACCATTACTATAAATACCACGTAGCCATTTTGCGGAAGAGATTGGTTTGTTTGGAGCTGTTTATGCGAGTTGTCATCAGTGGCTCATAGTTAGATCGCTTCTAAGCCTAAACGAGTTTTTGCCACTCTGGCATACAGAGGATGTTGTGTTAGTAATAGTGCATTACCGTGCAACATCACTGGTTTGACTTTATATATATTGTGAGTACTTGAACTTCATTTCCTTGTATAGTGTTTATAACATTTTGTACCATTGTTTACTCAGTATTGTTTTTACACTGCACGTTATGTGTCAAGAGAATAATGAACTTTGTTATTTATCTAGTACAAAAAGTGTCATTTCTACTTTATAAGAGGGTGACTTCGATATACATATATCCTAGAAAGGGCAGAAGTCGGATATCTCTATACATATACTGTTGGAAAAATAGAAAAATCGGAAAAGCAAAAGTAACGTACACGATAAAAATGAACTGCTGTTTTGATATAGTACAAAAGTGGAAATATCGCTAGAAGTGTAAGAAAGTACGTTTCAGATACAAAAAGGGGATACACAAAGCAGGCAAATGATGTACTCAGAAACCTTACACGTTGAAACAGATAGGTCTTTTAATCTGAAACAACCTTACGTGTTTACAGTGTGGTAGTATTTTACCTGCCGCTATTCAACAACTTTCATAGTGGTTGGATAATATAAACATTTACAATTCGCATTTTCCGTAACTCTACTGATGGCCAATGAACTAAACATTTACACAATGGTACGGGATTGTATCATTGTGGTGCTAACTTCCGAGGATGTTGCCTCTGAAAGGAAGCGATTCATTATAGCTCAAGCCATATCTCTCAAGTAATGTCAATTGTGTGTGTCCAAGCTCGGTAAACTGAATATTCAACTTTTCCACTCAAATGAATTTTATGACTGGGCTTAACCATATTTTCAATCTTGTGTATTTTTTTCGCATTCTTGATTGGAACAATTGAATGAAAGGAAGCGATAAATTGGTTGAGCATGCCAAAATGACTTTTTAGGATGTTAAAAAGGGAAAAAAGAAAGAAGGAGAAAGCAATAAGGCTAGTCTCAGGCTGAGGAAACTGGTTTCTTGAAATGAGTTTCATGAAACGTGTTTATTAAAACTACTTTTCCATGAGGACACTCACATTATTCAAACTGCAGTTTTAGGTTTCTACATTAACATGAGGTGACGAGAAAGAATTCAAGCTGTGCTAGTCACAGCGGAATAAGAAAAGGAAACAACAGAATCCACTTTTCTTGTCACTTATTTTCTGAGTTTCATGAAACAATATCATGAAGTAACGGTAAACCTGAGTTACTTCTTTCATGAAATCGCTTATGGAACCAGCTTCCTCCGTGTTCATCGGTGTGCGGTCTGCCTAAAAGTTTAGTTCAATTTGTTATAAATAAAGTAAATAAATAAGGCTATGGAAAGGTAGATAAGTAATGGTGAAATATGGTAGGTTCTGCGTGTGCATACGGTTAATGATGTTTAAGCATGATGATTATACATTCAAGTTACAGTCTATGAGAGAAAAATGAAAAGGGACTGTTGGCCATGAGAAACGTTAATTTCATGATTTTGATAAACAGAAAAATGAGGACTTATTCATACTGATTTCAAATAGGCCAAAGGCAAAAAATCTCCAAGATCTCTTACTACCCGTACGCTATTGAAAACGTATTGTACAGCATTCGTATCCACCCTTTAATTAATTGTAAAACTGCGTTTAACCTAGTAATTATTTACCTAAATTTTCCTTTGATTTCTGACATTTTTCTCTGATGACTGAAATTTAAGTTTATGCGAGTACAGTAGGCTACTCTTCTTTTTCCCATTAAATATATGTTAAAAGGGAATAAATTAATAATATAATTGGGTTTCAAAATCATTTTCAGCTAAAGATGGCATACAATGTAAGAGATAAAATATCTAATCAACATTATTTTAAATTTCAAATCAAATTTCCCAATACTCTAACAAATCTCTTATTTATGGATATTCATTTAAGTAGTACAAAAGGTTCACACACTTCATATTATAGTTTTAAATTCTTAGACATAGAAAAACCTATGAATCTTTTGTGTTAAAATTCGAGTGCATACCTTTGATGAGATTGCAAGTATTTAAAAGTTTTAAGCGAAATATATTACTTTTATATATCTTTATATGACAAGGTGTATGCAAAAGTATTCTAATTAAATTCAGTATATAATAAATTAAAATTCAATTTGAGAATAAAAAATTGATGACAAAAGGAGAAATCACTCCAGAAGTATATGGATAGAAAATAAAGTCGATTTAGATAGATTATAATAAAGGCAAATTTTATCGCATAAATTTTTTATGAAGTTTTTGTAATAGAGGTATGATTCCAATTTTTTCCATATATTGGATCACGAAAGATTAATATTTGTATGTTTTTGGAGCATTTTTACTCGATATACACCTAACAGGAGTATAAAGTTTAATAGCATGTGGATCGATGAAATGTCTTCGATGTCTTGGAGTCCCATATCGATTTGCAGACGGTCATAGTTTATCTAAAACCAGTTAATTGATTTCACTGTAAGCTCGCCTCTTTTACATTTTGTGTATATATATATATATATATATATATATATATATTCATATTCTTTTAAATTGTGCAAGGATGCAGATACGGTATGTGGTTTTATGTTCCTACTCGTAATATAATTGAAAATACTTCCTGATTTTTTGGTTTATTAGAGCTCTCATAACCTGTTGGCTCACCCATGTTGTAACCGTTATGAAGTATTGCAGCTAATTTCGGTTTTTCTATAATTATTTTTAGACGTAACTAGGCAGAATTGAAGGGAGTGTTTTCGATAGTGTTGGTTGATTTCCCATTTTTTAAATTGATGCGAAATAATTCTGACGTTAAGGCTCGGTGCACACGAGCAAACCGGTGTCGTTGCGGCACCGCAGTTGCGATCAGGAGTACAATAGAATTGATCTAACTGACGACGCCTACGGCCGTGTGAGTCGGTTAGTTCAACTCTATATACTCCTGATCGCAACTGCGGTGCCGCAACGACACCGGATCGCTCGTGTGCACCGAGCCTTACAGTGTGTTTTACCAAAAAAACACTGTTTTTCATAGGGAAAAATGTTTTGCCCTAAATTTTTTTTCAGACAAGAGACAGCACCAAAAATTTGAAAATAACCTTTTGCCTTGTATGCTTAATTAATATAAAATATAAGTAAAAACATTGTTGTGTCGATTACGTTCAATTCATGATTATATCACAATTTCTTAACTAATTTGGCAAATTTTGTATTTAGTTTTATCCGTGTCAAGCATTCAAGTATGGCGGGAAAATTGAGGGATAAGACTTCTTAAATAGATATTTTTTTTAACATTTGCTACCATTAGAATACACTGATTTATACGCCAGTATTTTTCTGTAATCAATATCTTTTTAATTAAAAGTTTTATAATTTTTTTCCAAAAGTATGAAAATTTGTGAGAAAGAAACTAAGCATTATTTTTTTAAATAACAGAAAAATCGAGATAAACATGCAGAACTTAACTAATTTTAATCTTTTTGTACGCAGAATTACACTAAATCATTGTGAAGGTTGTTCATTAACGGAAGATTTAATCTGCGCGAAGTGTCAGTTACAGTACTGATGTTGAAAAAATACATTTACAAAATAATGTTCTTTGTATTTTCGAATAAATATTTATTATTTGAGGGAAAATACCACTTTAATTTTTATTATCTATCCATTACATTTTCCATTATAAAATAGTTAATTTAACATTTTATAAATTTAAAAAATGCAGGTATTTTAGTTTTAATTTAACTTATTTTTATATCTTGAATGACTTTGAAGTACTATTTAAAATATATAAAATAAAATTTAAATAATTAATTGGCTATTTAGCTTTTGTTATGTATAGTAACAATAAAAACTATTCTCTAACTTTTGCCAAGCAAAAATAGTAATAAAAGTTTATAGAGATTTATGCACTTCTACCCTAACTTTGGGTATATATATCTTGAAGTGGAATTCAAAATAATTTCATTCAAACATACTTCTTGCATAACAACAACGATTATTTAAATATTAGCATATGTCAATTCGCTTTTCAATATAAAGCATACGTACTACTAGTACGAGATATATACATCATTCATGCAATACAATTCAATATATTGACTTGTATAACTACTCATTGAAGAAAAATACACTTCTGCGATACTCACAGATACTTTGAAAGTCAACCAGCAGTGCTGCCACGTAACAAGAACTCGCGTAGGTTTGAAGCAACCTAGGTGTGCCTATAGCGGCTGCTCGCAAAACTCAACTATTATTAAACCAGGCTCTAAGCCTAGCTCCAGCTCGATTCTTCATTTCGTCAGCTCTACTCCTCTTCCTCTCACTTCCTTTCGATTTTTTTAAAAAATGTAGCTGCTTGGTATTTATACCTACCGCGTTTGCCGCAATTAGCATATCATTAAGCGGCTTAGATTTGTTCACCTAAAAGTTCGATTATTGTGATCGAAATTTATGTAAACCTTACATTGGCCTCCTCGAAATAAAAATTAGGTAACTGAAGTCTGAATGGCTGCAATTAGCTAATTGAAAACGCGTGCTGGTCTGACTTTTACATAATGGGTGGCAAAGCAAAAAAAACCTTCCACACGTTGTGTGGGGGAAAAACGTCACTCCCATTTTACAAAACTAACCCCGAAGGGTCCAGGTGACACCAACAAATGGTTCATTTGCAGAGTTCCGGTTACTGGGCTGGCCAACTGCGCCTTAGAAATTCTATTTCAGTTAAATTTTCACCACAATTGCACAGCATGACATTTCTTGTCTGTTTGTAGGGGCTCTCCCACAATTCACAGTGCACATGTTTTACGTTTTGTGAAGTTAGTACATTATTTAGTTATTTCGTTATCTGTATGTAGCATGTATTTTTTCTATTCACTACATTTCCCTTTCAAAAATTCATAAAACAACAGCATGCCGTTTTTTTTCAGTGGCTTACCCCTTTCCTTTCAAAAATCTTTTTCACGGCATATACACTTGGGAACTTCAAACCAGTTTGGTTCGATTTTATTGAGAGGGGGGGAGATAGAATAAGAAAATTGATACAAGACTTGTTCCTCATGAATGCAGAAACTTCGTTGCACCAGTCTATCCATTCAGTGGAACCTCACTTGCTGGTCGCAGTCTTAGTAAAGGGGTTTGTTGACCGCGTGGGCATCCTTCGTGCAGCAGGGATTTAGATCTGTGGCGCTGGCCTGGCTTGGCGATGGACAGGAATTCTCTTGGGAGGGGGCTCTTGCTGGGCGGCTGGTATCTTCCGCTTCCTTTGCGTCTGCTTCCTTCTCTTGCGTGGGTGGTCGAACGGCTGAGAGTCAGGCACTGTCGATGGAGAAGTCATAGGAGACTTTCTTCTAAGTCCTGACCGGGGTACCTGTGCAGGAGAAGAGCTGCTTCCCTCATGCGGGTCATCACCGGAATCGTGAGCAGGGGGAGGACTTTCTTCGCTGGTGACCCCCGAGTAAAATTTTTGCCCGAGTATAATCGGGTCAAAGCAGCATGATCAGTTATAACCCGAACCAGCTGTTCTGAAAAATAACAGAGAAATTTTTTGAGTGCTACGACAATAGTCAAACATTCCCTTTCAGTGGTCGTATAGTTCCGTTCTGCGGAATTTAATGTTCGCTAAGTGAAAGCGATAGGTTGGTTTTCCTGCATTAGTACAGCGCCGATTCCGACATTAGAGGCATCCGTTTGCACTACGAATTGTAGATTGTGATCTGAATGGCGTAATACCGGAGCTTGGATCAATTTCTGCTTTAATGTTTGGAAGGCGTTCTGGGCTTCGGAACTCCACGTAAATTTAGTGCGCTTCTTACGCAATTTGTAAAGCGGTTCAGCGACTTCCGAGAACGCAGGTATAAATGTGCGGTAATATGAGCAAAGACCAAGAAACGACGAAAGTTGTTTTCCCGTTTGTGGGGTTTGAAACGCTTTTACTGCATCGATTTTAGAAGAATCCGTTTGAACGCCCTGTCACGTAATATTGAATCCTAAATACGGTAATTTTTTTAGGACGAACTGATACTTTTTTAGCTTCTTTATTGTTAAGCCAGCCTGTTTTGTCAGAGAAAGCATTTCCTGTAAAAGAGCTAAGTGCTGGGTTAAAGTTTCCCCCGTAATAATTTTGTCGTAGAGGTATACAGCAACGTTCTTTCCTAATACAGACTTGAGCACTATATCCATAAGTTTTTGGAATGTGCCAGGTGCCCCATTGAGTTCAAAGGGCATGCGACGAAACGCATAAGTGCCTTTTTTGTTATAAACGCCGTTTTCTTAACATCTTCTGCAACCATAGGTACTTGAAAAAACCCGGATTTTAAATCTAAAGTAGTCATGCATTTAAATAACGTTAAACTATGAAGAATATCCTCAATTATTGGCATAGTATATGTAGAGAATTTTGTTACTTTACTCAGCCCCCTGAAATGAACTGCAAATCTCCAGGCTTCGGGATCAGTAATAGGCAAATTGCCTTTTTTTCGACATAACACAACCGGACTTGCTCACGGACTATCGACCGGTGAAATAATATTTTGGCGAAACATTTTATCAATATGAATGTCTATAAAATTCTGCTTGTTTGTATCGTACCTTTATGGGCGGGCACGAATCGAGGGACTGTCTCCCGTATCAGTTTTGTGAATTGTAAAGTTAGTAATTCCCGGCTTGTCTGAAAATACTCCGGCAAATTTGTTTAAAGTAGTCTGTAAACGAACTTTTTCGTTTTCTTTTAAGTCCTTTTTCGACAAGTCAACTTGAACGGGCAGCACAGATTCTTTGGGCTGTTGGTGCATCTGCACCGATATAGAATTATGCTTGAAATTTAGTGCTACATTACACGAGTAGCAAAAATCCATACCTATTATTAAACCAAACTCTAAGCCTAGCTCCAGCTCGATACTTCGTTTCGTCAGCTCTACTCCTCCTTTCACTTCCTCTCAGTTCCTTTCGATTTTTTTAAAATCTAGTTGCTTGGGTTTTATACCAACCGCGTATGCCGGAATTAGCATATCTTAAGCGGCTTCTTTAGATTTATTCACCTAAAAGTTCGATTATTGTGAATCGAAACTTATGTAAACCTTACAAGTTGCTTAAATTTTTTATTTTTTATTTTTTTAAATGCGGAGGCACTTGTTGCGAAGACATTCACCTATAATTCGCCGCAGTTTTTCTGGCCAAGTTGCTTAAATCAATTCTCAGATTTTTTGCACGTGACTTCTGAAAAGTTTTTATTTAATAATAAGCTTTTAAAATTAGTTAGAATGCAGAATTAAACAGTACTACTTTAAAAATTCCTAATGAATGTCAGACACAGACAATTTTATGTTACATAACAGTATTATTTTGTTCATTGAAATCATCAAAATAGTATGTATTATACTTGTATAAAGCCATTAATCATCGCTGTTTTCTTTTAACATCAGTACCAAAACTTGATTAACTACTGCGTGTGCTTTTAAAATTACCGACTAATTTAGTGTAAATTTTTTTAAACTTAATTCAATTACATTTAACTTTATAATACAGTAATATCTGAATAAATTTAATCGTGAAGGAATGTAATATAATTTCGGATAAACTTAATATTGAAAGTTCAGTGTGCAATGTGATAAATCATCAGAATTACAAACTATAAATTTATATTCACTGAAACTAACAGTAATTTATGTTGCTGTATAATTAAAACTATATTACATAAACTGCATAATGATGTAGTATCTCATATTTTATCCTTGACGGGAAAGACAAAACATTTGGTCAATATCTTACGTTAGGCTCCAGACGTCTTTAAGGAAAACGGTTTTCATTAATTTACTTGAGTAAATTATAGCAAGCAACTAGACCCTCAAAAAGTCACCCATTTTTCACGATAATATGCTTAGACGTCAAACAAATACCAAAATAACAATAACAACGTATTAGTTCGTGATGTTTGTCATTAACAGCGCTAAATATTTAATTACAGGTCATTAAGTCAGCTAATTCTTCCCAATATATTTGATGATTATTAATGAAATAATTATGCCAAAAATATAGCAAAATAGAGAGTGTTATGAATACGGTACCATCAATAAAAACGGAACAAATATATTGAAATAAGGTGTATACAGATCCCGTGATGTGAATAAGGACAGATTATAACTGGACCGCTGTTAATATAATTTTCCGATGCACGCTGGTTTGATATTTATTGTTCTTTTCAGTCTGGAAAATTATTTTTTAAATGTAATAACAAATATTATTATTGTATATGAATAATTAATAGAAATTTGAAATTAATTATATATAGCAATCGCAAATTTCAATTGCAAATTGCAATTAATATGAAATAGCAATTTGCAATAGAAATTTCAATTTGCAATTAATATGAATAATGAATATTATTATTGTATATGAATAACTACATATATAGGCAGAAACACTTTCAAAGACAGACATACGTATAGTCTACGCAATTGCGAGAAAAGTCTGGTTTTATTATAAAGAAAATTATACTTGACAAATATTTTTATAGATATAATCTTTTGTGAAATATACATGAAAAAGCACCAGATGTTTAACAGAAGTACTCACTGGATTTTCTATGCTATCTCAGAAAACTACGTCATCAGGAAGTAATTATTGTGCAACTGGAAAATCAGAGGAAAAAAAAAACAGAACAACTGTAAACAACTTTAGAAAGAATCATAGTTATATCAATTTATAAATTCGATAACGCCCTTATTTGTGCCTTTGAACTAGAGATATTATTAATCTTGAAAGAGGCATTCTACTCTTCTGGTGTCCTGTAGAGTTCGCTGACAGTCACCAATCCATATTTGTAGCCTGCCCCAAATACTCCAAATCTATTGCTCACTAGCTAAAACATAATTCTGCATCTGCCTAAAGAATACTTTGCAAATGTCAGAAATTTATCGCATCGTGGTTACACAATAGTAGAGAGTCAGACAGATCACGATATTTCCGCCTATCAGAAAGCAACACAGGTCATAACCCTATAAGATGCTCAATAGTTAAGAGCACACAGAGGCAGCCAATATTGAGTACATTAAGAAGCAGGGTAACACAGACTGCTTTGTGATTGTGGCAGTCAATAATTTATGTCGATGCACTCCTTGCCCAGATAAAGCTCATTGTTGTTCGATACCCATCTGTCAGCAACTACAGTGATTCATTAGGGTTGTACTGGAAATAGAGGGTTATTTGGTGTCGATTCGCTTATTTAAATGATGTGCATTAAATAGTTAATAGTAATTAATCAATTATAAATGTAGCACAATTATTTGATGTAAACAATCAGGCCTTTTTTATTGATTTTACAATTTTTATGTAGTTTTGATTTCTTTATTGGTTTTTTTAATTGGTTTTCCTTTTGATTAATTGATGTAAATATTGTCCGATGACAGGTGTAATCGATTACGCTAAATTATGCTTAGTATTTAATGCTGCGAAATTTACTATGGGCTTACTTTTCTCATGTATGTCTTACAGTTAGATTTTGTGTTGAGTTTTTCCGAAAATTTCAAATTTCAACCATGTTTGAAGTTTATTTCTTTTTAAACTATTGGTAATGTTTTCTAAATTTTAACCTTCCCTTCTTGGTATATAACTTTATCATATACTTTCTTTCGAGAAATTCTTATGTTGATAGTGGAAGGGTCTAACCATTAATCATGGCAAATGTTAATATTGCAAATGGTCGTACCACTAATGACATTTTGCAGCTAGTCCAATATTGCGATATCAGAATAGAACATTTAGGGATGAAAATCGTGTGACGATCTTTATTTGAGATTTCCAAACCTTTCGTTGAAGGAATTTTTGGGACTGCTACGTTTTATTAACCCCTTTCAAAGCATATCCATAATAATCCACTGAATCCACTTTGCTTCAACAATGCTGAAGATGGTTAGGGGTCAGCCTCCAATCATTCCATATTTCTAAAACTGTCAAAATCTTGTTTTGCCGTCGTAAAACAGCGGCGATGAAGTCCCATCCGAGATGCAGTAGTGGACGTGGTCCTACCACTAATGACATTTTGCAGTTAATCCAATATTGCCACATCGGAATAGAAAATCTAGGCCTGCAAATCATGTGAAGACCATTCTTTAGGGTTTTTTTCCTGTTGAAGGGTTTTCTTATTTTTTTTACGCTTTGTTAATCCATTTCAAAGCATATCCATAATAACCCCACTGAACCTACTTTGCTTCTTTAAGGCTGAAAATGGTTCGGGGTCAGCCTCCAATTATCCAATATTTCTGAAAACTATCAAAATCTTGTTTTACCTCGTAAAACAGCAGCGATGAAAACGGAAGTCAATCTGAGGTGCACTAGCTTTGTAGAGAAAATAACTGCTAGTAAGTTTGTAAGGTTTACATAAGATTCGATTCACAATAATCGAACTTTTAAATGAATAAATTTAAGAAGTCGCTTAAGATATGCTAATTTGAGCATACGCGTTGGTATAAATACCGAGCAGCTAAATTACAGAGAGGAAGGAGCTAGGAAGGGTCGAAGGAAGCGAAAGGAAGTGAAAGGAGTTTGCGAGCAGACGCTCGAGGCATAGCTAGGTTGCTTCAAACATGCGCGAGTTCTTATTAGGCCCAAAGTTTAGGAAGCAGCATTACTCCTCGACTTCTCGAAGTATCTGTGAGCATCTCAAGTTGTATTTTCATTGCATGAATAGTTATACCAGGAAATATATTGAATTGTATAATTGTTATATACCTCGTACTAGTAGTACGCATTACTTACATTGGAGAGAAAACATATATGTGGAAATGCTGGAATAAACGTTGTTATGTAAGAACTGTGTTTGAATGAAATTATTTAGAGTGCCACTTCAAGATATACATACTGTGACATTGTCTCAATTACTACACGGAAATTGTAATTATATATGCATGTGATGCCCCATTCCTACTCCTCAACATGTCATCTATCGGCGAACTGTTGATCTGGGTGGTCTCATAAACTCTTGGATAAGAGGCCATAAAGTTCTTGTAATGTGCGGTTCTGACGTTATAGAACGCGTAAATCCCAGAGTGGTTTGAGGGCTTTTGAGATTTTGACACTATAGTGACCTTTAGAATCCCATAAACTATGAACACTTATGAGCACTTCAAACGGCGGAGAAAGCCTTTGAATTCTCCGACAGTATAAAAGAAGACCCCAATAGTCCACGAGAGGAGATCTGTTTTTGAGTGGCAGAGAGATGGAACTCTATGGTCAGAGAAACCGATAGGCCCCGTTGTCGTTGAACCCGAAGCCATCCTGACTATCTGACTGTATAAATTATAACTCGCTGTACATACTTGCTTTAACTGTTGTAGTTGTAGTATGTTTAACGTATCGTAGTAAAGTAATTGAAGTGAAAGGCTTATCGCATTATTGACTACGGTACAATACCCAAAGGTAGGGTAGAAGTGCATAATTCTCTAAGTTTCATCCAAGAATGCGGTTAAAAAATTGAAAACCGCATCACAGGGAAACATTAGCCTCGAATACTTTACATATTTACACAGAGCTTTAGTTATCTATCTTTGTAGCAAAACAATGAAACGTCGCTTTTTACTTAAATGCCATTTATGCGCACTTTAAAAAATTATTTTATGCATTCATTGCTAAAAAGGTTTGTGTCCTTAAAAATTTTATTGAAGTGTGTTAAGATTTATTTAAAGGGGGAAATTTTATCTGGTTATATAAATTTTATATGTAAATGGTTTTATATATTGCAAAATATAACTTTAATACCACTTTTAGATATTAAAGAGCTTTTAAGTTAAAAAATTAAAGTATATATTTTTTAGTTTTGTTACAAATTGACCGAGTCTTTCCATTAAGCGTACTATTTTGGGAAACAGGTAATTTACATATGAGACTTTTATAACCAGACAGAAAAATTTCTCCAAATTTTAACTGATTATATTGCTAACATTATTATAAGATTGTTACTCATTTAACTTATTTCACTTTTTTTTCAGTCTATAAATATATCCTCAAAAGGCTTCAGAAAATCTTCAAAATGGACTTTTCTAGAAAAGTTTTGCAATCAAATTTATACCAGATAATTAAGTAACGCAAAACTTGATACGTATTTTTTCGGAAGAGTATTTAACATTCTTGTATCACCGTGTAAAGTAAACATAAGTTATTTTTTGTCTCAGAGAAGAGACAAAAAAATTACGAAAAAAAGTTAGTTTACTGCGAGAAGCATAATACCAGCTAAATAACTAAACAAAAGAAAGGATATACAGTTTACTCTTCACGTAATACTTGTTTCATGAAAATATGCATTATGCATAAAGAACTTTTTTCTTCCAACTACAGAACAAATAGACGTAAACTATAGCAGGAAATTTATCTTAAATAAAAACTTTAAGCTTGGAGATTTCCGTTTCGCAGATATCAATAGAGGAAGGCCGAAATGTAATCTTTCATGAAACACAAGTATAAATTAATGTTTATTTAACTGCAAGAGTAAATTATAGGTTTCCCAAACAGTTATTCTTCGTTATTTTCATTACATTTGGAGATTAGATGTAGTTAACGTTCACAGATCGGAAGATTACGCTTGAGACACTTTTAGAGTGAAATGAGAACAGCCCCTCAACACCTAATTATGTAAATTAAACGCCAAGTGCTATGTTCAGTAAACTATTTATCAGATTTGGCAGGAATAACAGCGATAAAATATTAAAACTGTAGTGTTGTTGTGAGTGAACGGATTTTCTCTAAAATCTCTTGTGATGAAGTATCTAAACTGTGTCAAATACACTAATTAATGCAGTAATTAATAAATTAGCTACATGAAATCATTACAGAATATGAAGGAATATCGTAATTGTCAGAATTAGAATTTTTTTTTTTACAATTGACCTGCAGCTTTGCACAGTTATTTTTTACAACATTACTAATACAGAAATTGAAAAATTCACATTCCTCGTGAAAGGATCAGAAATTAAAGTTCTAAATTACAGTTCCTGATAAATAGATTATATGCAGATTATATGGATTTGTATAACAATCAATAATACTTTTTGTTCAATGATAAATATATTTTAGCTTAGATATGTTGATAGGTATGAACTAGGTATTTAGAGATTTAGATAAAATGTGGTCCATTCAACACACTACACATGTCATCAAGGTTTCACTCTGCATGAGGGAAAAAAAAATTATGGTAGAGTAACAGCATCATATTTAAAATTCGTATATTCAAATATTTTACATCTATTTGAAAGGATAATTCTTCATATTTAACATTTATGCGATCTTCGAAACATGCAAGTCTTCTGGTAAATTAAAAAGTATTAATAACTGAATAAATACCACCACAAAATGAAGCTTGAATTAGACATTTAATACCATATTCAGATTCAACAAATCAGCAAAATAAGAATATAATTTTTTACTAATTTGAAACATTTAATGTATCATAAAATATACAAATGTCCTCCAGTATATTAAAGATAAATAAATCCCTAAATAACCTCCACCACAAAATATAGCACCTTAAATAAAGATTTAACACCATATTCAGATTCGGCATATAAAAATACAAGGATATCGAATTATAAGGGTTCTGTTTATTACTAATCTGAAACTTTCAATATATAAAAAAACATACAAATGTTTTACTATATATTAAAAATTAATCCCTAAATAATCTCCACCACAAAACGGAGCACCTTAAATAAAGATTTAACACCATATTCGGATTCAGCATATCAAAAATATACAGATATCATAATTATAAGGGTTCTGTTTATTACTAATTTGAAACTTTCAATATAGTCGAACCCCGTTATAGCGAACCCAGTATATAACGAACTCACGTATATAGCGAACGAAAATTTTGGTCCCACCTTTTTCCTATTGTACGTAATTTAATTAGTATTGTGTCAGTTTAATATACCCCATTTTAGTCGATTTAATTCATTAATGATCAAATTTAATAGACTTATTATGTAATAGATCAAATTTAATAGACCAAATTTAATAGATCAAATTTAATAGACCTATCATTATTTTAATACATCATTATTGAATACACATTGAAACTAATGAGTTATACATTTTGTGAACTATAACATTTTTTTTAACAGTTCAGATAGAGCGAACCACTGGATAAAGCGAAATAAACCTTTGGTCCCTTGAAGTACTTTTATAACGGGTTTCGACTTTATATTTAAAAAAAACATACAAACGTCTTCCTATGTATTAAAAATAAATCACTAAACAACCTCCACCACAAAGCAGAGCACCTTAAATAACGATTTAACACCATATTCGGATTCAGGCTATTATAAATATAAGGATATAATAATTATAAGGGTTCTGTTTATTACTAATTTAAAACTTTCAATACGTCAAAAAAACATACAAATGTCTTCCTATGTATTAAAAATAAATCACTAAATAACCTCCCGCAAAACAGCACCTTAAATAAGGATTTAACATCATATTCGGATTTAGTATATCAAAATTATAAGGATATCATAATTATAAGGGTTCTGTTTATTACTAATTTAAACCTTCAATGTAACAAAAACATACAAATGTCTTCCTATATATTAAAAATAAATCACTAAATAACTTCCACCACAAACCAGAGCAACTTAAATAAAGATTTAGCACCATATTCAGATTCAGCATATCCAAAATATAAAGATATCATAAGCATAAGGGTTCTGTTTATTACTAATTTGAAGCGTTAAATATATCAAAACACGTACAAATGTCTTTCTGTATATTAAAAATAAATTAAATTAAATAATCGCCACCATAAAATACCTGAGAAAAAAAGTTCAATGCCATATTTTGATTCAACATTCATAAATTTATGAAGTTCGTATTTATTTTTTGAGTAAAGAATTTAAAGCAGACAAACATAATTGCTTTGAGAAAAGAATTTGATTCAGAACAACATCATTTTATTCATAGTTCTTTTTATAATTTTTCAGACGCAAAAATTAAAAAGAAAAAAATAATTCTTATAAGCTTTTGAAATTAACTAACAAAGAAGCATTTTTAAAAGGAAAGAATCTGAATAATATTCATAATATACGAGTATTAAGAAAAAAAAAATTATGTTCATTCTAATTTTCCCGTCCTAAAATTGTTTTATCGTTAATTTCGCCACCTGCCTTCACTCCACATATAATCGCATCAGATAGGATGTATGACACAGGAACAAAACTTACTCTCAAACAGAGGATTTTTTGTCTCTGTTCGTTAATCATTAATTGTCAACGGCGTGTCCTGTTTACCCTCTAATAACCCCCATTAATACCACGTTAATATCAACTTTGTTAAGATGTTCGAGCAAAGAAATCCCATTTTATCAGTACTGACACGTTGCATTTTTATCACTGCATGCGAACCTTACAAATAAGCTGTCAGGCTGAGGTAATTGGACTTTTCTTTTTAAGCCAACAATGTATGAAATCTTCTTCATTCTCAGTATGCAGTGTTGTTTTTGATGTCGTTTATTCTTTTATAAGCGACACACAATGCAACTAATGAAAGGCCTGAAAGACTGTTAGTTTGGTAACATCAAAAAGAGAGATTGAGTTCATTAATAGATGAGACACATTTTTTAAAAATATTATTTTAACGTAGGATTACGGTCGTCTGTAACGGTCCTCCGAAAAGCAAAATTTCAGACTTTAAAACAGTCCGTCCACACCTCGCGAGTCATAATTTTGGCAGAGTGTCAAACCCAGTCTGTATCGGTTTGACAAGCAGTAAACATTTAAACAGAAATGTACCAAAATGCGTAACACATACATACATATATACATACAAAACAGGTAAGCAACGATAAGTAATCCTACGCTAATAACCCGCGGTACCTGAATTTTTTTTTATCATAATAAAAAAAAAGAAATTAAATCCCTCATGAATGTTAGTTAACTGCATTTATATTAAAACGAAGTCTCAAAGAAAAAATAAATTTCTGCACAAAAACCTTCTCCCCTATTTAAATTAGATGAGGGAACGTAACGTATATAACCCTATCTCATAAGGTTGCCGTGTACTAACCCTATTGGATTCACTCACCTCAATATTAATGTTTGGAGAAAAAAATATTGTCTAAGGGTTGCCGACTTGAATTTATAGATTAAAAAAAATTGTATTTCGTAATGGAGAAAGAAATTTCACACCTTGGGGCACTTTTTTTTTTTTACAAAATGCAAATAATATTTTTTAATTTAAATTATTCGGGGAAAAATCTGGTTTAGTGTATTTTGAACGATCCTAAATTCTTTTGGTTGACGAAATTTGTAAAATGAATCCTGTTGCAATGTGCAGAAAAGTTCAGTTTATCTGAAAATACCATTTTTTATCTTATTATCAGCATTTATGTAGCTGTAAGTAGTAAACAAATTTTATTCACAGGTTAACATTTAGGTGAGCGAAACCAATAAGGATAGTACACAACAGTCTTAAGACGGCTTGCAGAATTGTAAGGTTATAATATGAACTAATGTGATATATCAGCTAATTTGTTGATCGTGGCGAGGAGTATGTTACAAATGCAACAATATTTCTTCTCGGATGCCCGTTTTGAATGATATTCTCAAAAGGTGCTCCATTTCAGGCAGTTCAATACGACATGCACTGACTTAATGCAATGATCAACGGGATTAACGAAAAAAAAAGTGACAGTCTAGTGACGGACGATTGCTCGACTTGAGCGGCTCGGCCTGTCGCTCGCTTGCAGGCACTGACTACAGAAATGCTCGAGGCACATTTACATTACATTACAACGTTTTGTTACAAGTCAGTCGACGATTTTTATGGAACGTTTATGCTCAGCTTTCTTGTCACTTTATTCCTCTCAAGTCTAAAGTCAAATTCTTGTTTCCCTCGCTTTTTCCGGGATCTGCAATTCCGCACTCGCTTGACGAATTGACTTTCTCGGGCTTCGCACAAACGCATCTCGTACACGAATAACCTTTTTCGCCGAAGCGCCTGGACGACCAGTTCGTTTTCCATCACACAAGCAACCACTTTCCTGAAATTTCCGAAACCACGCATGACTGCTATCAGACCTAGTGCCGCCATCTATTAACACATTTGTGAAACAAAACTTGCAATATTTCTTACTCCAGTAAAGTCAACTTTGTTGCTGTACTGGTAATATGTTTTTTATAAGCCTTCCAAACCTCGGAGGGAATTGTGACACACCTGGTATATGTGGTACACTTCGAGAGATTTAGAATAACGTTAGCTAATAATTTAATAAAAACTGCATTTGAAGGTATATGAAAGTGCATCAAATGATGTGTTTCATTAACTAATTATGATATTTATAGTAAAATAAAAGGCAGCACTGGTTAATACAAGGTAGAGCAGGGGGTAAACTTGCTAATAATGTAACTGGGTTAACATTGTTAAAGGGTGGTGATAATGTAACGGGAATGAACATATTACATATACGCAATATGTTCGTTCACGTATTAGCTGAGATAATTTATTATTGAGAAGAATCAAAACTGTTTTAAGTTTCTTTGATTTCAGTGTTTCTCAGTGTAAGTTGTTTGACAGGAGGCAAAACTTACATATACAGGTATAGAACAATTCTGAGACCTGTTTATGGGATAGAATTAATATTCGTTGTACACAGCTCTTTTGCTGTGTACAAAATACTTATTGAGATGTGGACTTTCAGATAACTGAGAGAATTCTCGTTTCTTTGTATTACCTTTTCGGCATTTTGGCATTGTGTCCCTTCAGGGAAATTTTACGCTGAGGTGCCTACGAAAAGCTTGAAACCTAAGATACCTGGAAATGTATTTTTATCTAAGTGAGCCCAATCTATACGTATGTGACTTATTAATTTATTCCATCATCCCGATGTATAAACTTTGACTCCAAAACCCGATAGATTGGATCCTTACGTTGAAGGATTGGTTGGATGTTGCTTGTCAAACGACAAGTTTGCAGTAAGTCCGTATCTCAGATTATGTCCTCCCTAAGGTTTTCGACGCTTATATAATGTTAAGAATAAAGAGAACTAATAACGAGATGAATTCTAGATAATCGACTGCTGAGATTTCTTAAGATGCATATTAGTATCTTAAAGTTACAGGTTTAACATCATTATACTTCAGAGATAGGAACTGATATTTTCGAAAAGTATGCGGTAGCAAATTTTATATTAGAGATTCCACAACCTTGAATAAGATTACGAGATCCACGAAACGAAGGGACGATAAAGATGGGACGTTTATGACAGAACACCGAACTATATAAATTCTAAATCTTAAAAAAAGTAATTGAAAACTTCCTTCATCAAAATATATTGCAGTGCCAAATGGAACAAGGCCTAGATTTAAAACAATTGAATATTGCAATGCTAAACCAAGAAAAATAACTTTAACTTATTATAGGTATAATTTTCGTGGGGCTTTGATCATTTGAGAGAAAATATGAGATTTTACGCATTCGCAGAAACTGTGGTCAATTTGGATGTTCCGCTAAACAAAGATTACCTTTTGCAGCAGTTAATTCCCCCTTAACTAATGAAGATGGTTTCGAAATGAATGAATATTAGTATGTGATAACGGAGTGTATCCATTGCTGTTTGGGCAATTTTTGCAAAATCCTTTTGTAAGTAATAAACAAGTAAGCCGATTCTTAAATATTGAAATGGTGTGATATATAAACACGATCCCCTTATTATATGCAAAGAATATATTTAATGGTCGTATATTATCCTGCACCTCAACTATTGCAGGAGTTTCGCATCACGATTGTTGAATTCTAGGGATTCACCAGGAACTGTTGAAGCAGCAGAGCTCTGTTAATAACATAACTCAAGTAAAGGATCCCGATTATTGCCCCACTTAGCTAAGTAACTTGTTAAAGCCACTAGTTTCTGAGATCTGTTTCACAACGCTATTTCAAGAATCCCATTCACAGATACGTATTTGTGTTTTATGGTGTTAATATAACCTCCATAATGTGATTTGTTCTACATGTTATAATTATATTTACTCCTAGTCATTTTATGCATCAAGCACCAGGATTTCAAGCATCATGATACATACATTTCATGTAATTAACTCTTGAAAATAGCAGCCAAAGAAATATTTCTAATCCGTTTTGCTTTAGAATAGCCGAAGCTTTGCTTTGAATTATATTATGCCAATAAATCTGTCTGATTTAGATGCAACAGTGTAATGGGATTCAAATGTATTACGGATGTAAATTTGACAAATATTGTCATTTATCTTGTATATGGATGCGGTATTAGATATAAGAGGGAAGTTTTTAAAAGCAACAAAAAGTAATTTGTGTATTTTTCATTTTTTTCCCTATAAGAAATATCTGCAAAATAATATTGTAAAAATACCTGGACGTCACAGAGTTGTTGTTGTTCACTTTAGTTTTTAGTTCAAAGAGATATTTCTTTGATACTGACACTCTAACGTTACGATAAATTTTTTACGCCATTAATCTGTTGTGTAATCCGTGCGTTTTAAACATTATCTGTCAATTTTTAACAATTTTATTTTAACTGCAGAAATATTACAAGATATTTTTACTGTTAATATTGCGTTTTTTTTCCCTACAACAGATCTATCAACAAACAGTTAATATCTAAGAAATCCGCAAACAATTTACCTACAGGACATAAAAGTATTCTCGTGGTAAGTTTAAATATTCTCTAAGTACGAATTTTGATCCCGTGTAACTCAGCTTTGTTCCCTATATTTAAATGATAAAAACTGGCCACGTACACATTAATCTGAACATTTACCCAAACTTAAAATCGGGGAAGGAACTCTATTATATGTGCCTGAATATCATTCGTTTGATTATGTAATCTATTCGCTCTGACTTACGGATTTAAAAATAGCCATAAATTTGTATCACTGAATGTTAGATAATTTTAGTAATGTAGAGTAAATCATCATAAGTTACTTTATATATATATATATATATATATATATATATATATATATATATATATATATATATATATATAGTGCATTTATATGCAGAAAGAATTAATTCTTTCTTGAAAGGTCCTAAATTTTGAAAATTTTTATGTTTTTGTTAAACACTGGAATTTATTGAAGTATCTATTACAGCATAAACGTTAAAATAATCACTAATTTTCAAAGCGGAGATAAATAATGAAATTTTTATAGTGATTATTATTAATTATAAACAGTTCTAACTTTCTAAAAATATGATTGCTTCAGTATTTATCCCGGTAACAGGCGGAGAATTTGTGAAAAATATATTATATAATATATGGGTGTTTCGGTATAATGTCTGAAAATATTTCACCCTCACATTTTAATATGACAAACAATTAATTCAAGGCATCAGAAAAAGTATGGTCTTAAATATTTCAGAGAACTAAAGATTATCCCTCCATGCAATGATCAACCTCAGAATGGAGAATTTATCTCTTTGCCTAATTGCGTTTCTTATCTTTTATCGCTTGTAAACTCCAGATGGGCTTAATTTATCAAAACAATAAATAAAGTCACTACAACCGTAAACTGACCTAGATAAAGCAAAAGCACAAGAGCCTGGCTATTAACTGATTTCGTTCCGCTGTTAAACATGAGATCGTGTATCATAACGGCAGTTGTATCAGGAAAGAATGTAATAAATTATGTCCTCATCTGAAACAGGCTTTGAATAAAGGTTGAAAATTAAAATTTTAATATAAGAAAAAAATTAACAAGCTTGATTGAAAAATCTTAATGACATATGAAGTAACTTCAGTGTTATTTTAAAATTATATTATAGTAGAACATAATTTATTTAGAAGAATTAAGATTATACAGTTTTCTCACAATAATTTATCGTCTAACTTATTGTATTACCAAACATCTGGAAATATTAAGTCGAAAATAGTTCATAATAAGTTGAGTTGAGTGAAGAAATTTCTCCTTTAGACGTATTTTCTAGCTAGGAAAAAAAAATTTGTTTTTCTCAGTTTTTTAGTTCTGGAGGTAAAACTTAAAGCCTCATCATAAGTAACAAGTGGAATTCACTCTGGTCACCCTTCTTTGAAACTTCAGGCAATCCAAGGGAGCTTCAGGATAATGTCCATTTTGCTTGATGTAAAGCGAGTATCTTATCAATTGTTACATGTAGTTTCTAAGATTTGATAGGACACTGTCTTTAAAGTGAGTGTCTTTTCAAAGGTTACAAGTAGTTTGTAACATTTGATACGACACTCCCTTTAAAGTGAGTGTCCTATGTAGTAAAATGACTGTCTTATTAAAAGTTACATGTAGTTTGTAAGATTTCATATGACACTCATTTTAAAGTGATAGTCTTAAGTAGTACAGTGAAGTGAGTGTCTTATCGAAAGTTACAAGTAGTTTGTCACTTTTGATAAGATACTCTCTTTAAAGTGAGTGTCTTTTGTAGTAAAGTGACTGTCTTATCAAAAGTTACAAGTAGTTTGTAACTTTTGTTACGACACTCTCATTAAAGTGATAGTCTTATAAAATAAAGTTACCATCTTATTAAAAGTTACAGGTAGTTTTTCATATTTAATAAGACAGTGACTTTATATGAAACTAGTTTGCTGATGTTTACATGCAATGTAATGATATTTCTTTGAAAGTTCAATCAATTGCATGTTTTGCTAAAGGCATAAATGCATTGCAAACATTGCAAGAAGTGTTGACATCGGTAGGAGAGGGCGATATATTTGGAAAATATGTAGAGAAGGGATCATAGTATTCGCTGTCAGTCTCTGTATATGGATGGATTAATTAAGGATAGAGGAATATGAGGAATAGTAAAGAGTGAGAGAGAAGAAAAATTCTGCTTTGAATTCTTCTTTGAATGAATTTAATTCATTGAATTCATTAAATTAATTAAATAAATTTAAAATTCCATATAAAAAGGACAAATTTGCATGAAAACTTAAAAATGGCTCCAATCATACGAAACAGGGAAATCTCCAAATGCTCTCCAAAATATTCCAACAGAATAAGAAAAGTCATTTTTCAATAAAGAATAAATAATTAAAATTTTGTAATATATTTCTTCAGCTAATTTTTCACGTTTAAATGAATATTTATTCTTGAAATATAGTCTAGAAAATTAATTAACTTGGAAAAATTTAAGGGGTTCTTTTATTTATTTATTTATTTATATTTATTTTTTTTTACTTTTCAGAAAGAAATCAACCTTATTGTGATTATTCGTTCATCGAACCATAATTTCATGTACACGGTATTCGCAGTAATAATGTTTTTAGTCTGTTTGAGATAACATCTTGTAAACGACTCTTCAAGAAACTTTTTTAGTAATATCATGTATTAAATTTCTTAACCAAGTACGGGCAGTTTATAGTTTAATACATTACTGATATTAATTGTGTAAAGTTTGCATACATTTGATATGTATTTTAAATGTTATGAATCTGTTTGTTCTCCATACAGTATTTAGATAGTCACTGTGCTCAATGCAGCCTATTGGTAGCACTTCGGACGGAGGGAGATTAATTCGAATCCCGACGAGCACCATTGAATGCTTTCCTGACTACGCCGGGTATGGACTTATTGAATCCTTAGGACGGAATTTATTCCATGGGGTATATGGGTCGGAAGAGGGTACGAGCGCACTAGTTGTCACGCTTTTGGCTGATCGGTCAGAATTCTGGTAGTGAAAAACCGGATACGTATTTCCTCTGCGCGCAGCTATTTATGGTTTGGTTTCGTTTGGTTTGGAGCGCTACGATCAAATTTTGGCTACACGAGGGCTAATTAGACCGGGAACTACAGTTTAAAGCCTATTCTGTATGGCCACAAACATCCATGCCAACAGTGGAACTCGAACCCACAGGATCTGAACCGAATGCCAGCGCCCTAGCCATTCGGCCATCCCCTGGCTCAGCTATATATGGACCTGGTATGGAATGTTCCGGCCAGGGGGCAGAAGGAAAAAACTATACAAGATATCATCCCTGCAATAGTAATTTTCAGCATTCTTAAAAGCATGCATGTTGTATTGATAAATAAAAAATATTTATATGTGAAATTTAACAATTCATAATCATCAGTTTTGTGAAATGCAATTAGTAAGAAGATCAAGGGAAAGGTAGAACATTATAGTTCCTCGTTCTTTTTTTATTTATAGTAAATTTCATCTCATTTTAAACATTACGGTATAATTACGAGGCAAGTCGGATTGAAAAGAAATATAAAATAAATGTAACAGGAGGGTAAATAACAAAAATAAAATACAAGTGGCACCATAACCGTCATATGACATTTCAGTAGTTATAGATATTAAGAATGAAAGGATTCTAGTAACAGCTAAAGCAAAAGTATGGCATTTTGCAAATGAGGCTGGCACCGATTCGATACAATTTATCGGATGTTCTGTAAATTAAAAGAATTCTATACTCCAAAAAACTCACAGGATTAAGTTTCAAAAGAAATTGGACAGGGATATTTAAAGGTAAAGCCTCGCAAAACATCTTCATCATATATATATATATATATATATATATATATACACACATACATACATACATACATACATACATATATATATATATATATATATATATATATATATATATACATACATATATATATATATATATACATATATATATATATACATATATATATATACATATATATATATATATATATATATATATATATATATGGGTAAAAATTTAGAAAAAGAAACATGAAATTTCACGGAAATTAATCTAATAGTTGGCTTACTTTTGTATTCCATAATCTTTGAAATATTGGACAAAAACGTAAATTACATAGACAAATTAAAATATAAGATACTGCAAAATAATTAATAACAAAAATATTCTGATATCTTTTACATTTAAAAGCAGGATACAAAATATAAGAGAACTAGCTGCTGCGCGACCAACATGGTCGCTTTTAGTTTTATATTTTCTTTTCAAAACAACTCAACTGAAAGTAACATATGTAAGGAATGTTTCCATTACCTGCCACCATAAATATACGTTGTTAAGAGGTATTCTCTATAAGGCCGATTCTAACACACTACGAATTAAAAAATATGAATTTCCATTACTTCAGAACAGAGTAAAATATAAGGATGAGAACCCCAACACCAATGGTTTTAAAAATTGCATCCTTTTCTGTGTATATTATTTTTCATATTTAAGATCTATTTACACTTTATCATTACATAAAATTAGAAATTGTTGGGGAAAAAATTTTTTGCTTAAAAATGGAGTAAAAATTCAGCAAGTACTAAAATATAGTATTGATTACATCGCTTTCTGTATGTAATATTGTTCACAATTCAGATATCTACACCTAATTATAACAAATTAATTGTTGGGAAAATTTCTTCACTTATGAAATGGAGTAAAAATTCAGCAAGTACTAAAAAAAGTGTAGAAAATTAACTATTACTGGCTGTCGGATGCTATGCTGGCGACGGTTAAGCCTAACCTAGCTATCATTTAAGCTCTCTCTCTTTCATGCCTCTCTCTTAATGAATTATTTCTTCATCGCTTTCTTGACTGTTAGCAATTTTCACTTGATCGTGCAGCTAGCTTTCGAGTATTCCTGATTTCAGTGCGTAAATCCGTATTGACACGTGGTTGCAAATTGCGGACGGCCGCTAATGTTTGCATCTGGTAGTTGTAGCCGTTGGCATTCGGAGTGTAGAAGTATCGTCGATTTTTGGGCCTCATACCTACGCGTTTTATATATATAGATACGAGAATATAACCGATAAAGCAATTTAAATTTAATAATTGCACTTTCTTTGATCCTTTAATCCTTTGGTCCAAAAATGAGAGTATATATATATATATATATATATATATATATATATGATTACCTAGGTGTATATTGGACGTAAGAAAGAAGTATAAACAAATGCTAAATATTGTATTTTCTTTGATCCTTTCAAAGGAAGAACACGTTGAAAGTTCTGTTTGTGGTTGTTATTTCCCATTTGTAGGCAAGTGATAACTGTAAACATAGTTAACATGTTGGATAAGTACGAATACTGTCAGAAGTACACTTATGCAAATTATTTATTAAAAAACCGCAAGTCCATAATGTAATTTATCTTTCCTTCTCATTGGTTGATTTGACTATATGAACACAAAAAATTCAAATAAAAATATCTTTTTCTTGTCTAATCATCTAAAATTTAATTTACTCAAAAATCTTTATCATGGATGCAGATATTCAATATTTTATTTTTCACCAAGAAATAATCTCAAAAAAGAAAAAAAAATGAACTGTTCGATTTGATCCATTAAATATCTCATTATCACGTTATTCATATTTACATGTAAATGTCAAAAAAAGGAAGCGAAAGTAATCGTAATTCGTTTCTACATTAGCAAGTAGTTAAATCTCTGGGGCGGATTTTAACGCTGACACTTCAGAAATGCTCCACTAAGTTTTTACTACCTGTCAGGCAGATTTATTTTCTCTTTTCCCAATTTCCGTCTGAAATGCTAGTTTGTTTGGGTGGCTGAAATGCAATATCAAACCTGTTGACTTGCAAATATTTTTGTTCCGTTCCCCGAACAAAAACCTTTAGCGGAGAAGGTATTTTGTTTTTTTATGGGAAATCGGAACATAAAATAAATTAATTTCTGAAGTTTTCAAATATTTAAGTTAGTTTAGTTTCTAGAAACTATTTCTATTTTTCAAAAATATTTCTTTTCTGAAGGAAAATTTAAAACCTATTCCTTAGGAATTTCATATAACGGGCGCATGCGTATTGATAGAATGACATTTAATGTGCAATGCAAAAATGAGAGTAATATATATATATATATATATATATATATATATATATATATATATATATATATATATATATATATATAATAAAAATAATGAAAATGAGATTAAATTCTGTGGTGAAATCAGCTCTGAAGCTTAAATTTTGACGGCATACGCTTTATAATAAGAAACACACACGTTTGCAAGTTTAAAAGTTTAAAATTACACTGCTCTCTCAATTTTTGAGAAAATATCATGACTATGTGACAAACAATTATACTTTATTCTTAAATAAAGCAATGTTAAGCTGTCAACTGAACATGCGTTCCAGAGAGTTAGATACTGACTAAGATGAAAAAGAATTGTTTATTTTTCGTTATCTTTCATTTTGCATAAAAAGGAAAACAAAGTCATATTAATATTAGGTTTCTTACTGTGTAAGTATTGCTCCATAAACTCATTTTCTTTTATATGCAGAGGAAAAAAATATTGAGTTACAACTTTGCGCTTCGATGAAGGGACGTTTTGAAAAATATTCCAGTTAAAAAAGTTACAGCAAAACACTTTAATTCAGCCTCTCTTTCAATTCATTCCTACTTAAATTATATTAATATTCGGAAAAGAAAAATTTCTGTATTCATGGTTGCTTAACTCTTAGAAGTCTCTAACATGTCAGAGACAAAACAAAATTGGAGCCACTTGTAGATTTCAATTCAAATTTTTCTGTTACTCTACAGGTTGAGGAAGTTTAATTCTACCTCTGGTAATCCAGTTGCCAGAGTTAGGCAACCATGAATACAATTTTTTTTCTCTCAAATTAATATACAATTTTAGTTGGGTTGAATTGAAAGTAGGGCTGAATCAGTATTTAAAGTCATAAATATTATAATTATCTTCTCTAATACTGTTAGATAAGTTACAAATTTATATAATTAATACCGTTTATCTGTCCTCTTTTATATGAACATAGCCCGTATCTACCTTTTTTTGAAATACTTCATACACTGAGTATTACTCTGATTTTTCCTACATATACTGAAGTTAGGCAAGAAATAAAGATATTAAAAATCGTGTCTTTCTACTTTTAATATTAATATGGTCTGTATCCACTCTTTTTAACCCTTTACTTCCCAGTACCCTTTAAAGGTGAAATTATGACCTAAAAATTTGTAGGCACTCTGTTTAGGCTTAAAAGAGTACACAGTTAAAATTTCATAAAGATTGCACTTCCGGTTTCGATTTTGTGGGTGTTCCATGACCTGGAACACTGGGAAACTAGCGCTTTGAAAAGTGCGGCTAAGCGAGCATTGTGGTGAAGCAAACAAAAAAAAAACGCACACACAAATAAAAATACAACAAAAAAACCTGATTATATATGATTTTAAATAAATATTTACAGTTCCTATTTTTACAAAAGCAGTTCCTATATACAAAAAACACACAAATAAAAAAACAATAAAAAAACTTGATTATATATGATTCTAAATAAATATTTACATTTCCTATATACAAAAGCAGTTTCTACACTTAAAAATATTCACTAACCTATTTTTTTGCTTTTCGATATTTTTGGAAGCACGTCAGTGCCTTCTGAAAAAAGCAAAAACCAACATTACAGGTTTTGTAACATTGCAGGTCCTCGAGTTTACTGTTCGTAAACTCGATGCCAGGATACTGCCCAGGCAATCGACGAACAACGAGGAGCCCGGAGGACTAGTATTGCACAGGATTTTGGGCATAGGGCTTTTGTTCGAGGTATGCGGAAGAAGTTGAACCGGTTTGGACTGGCTAAGCTGGACAGAGAGGTCTCCAGAGTGAAACACGTGTTCTACTGCGCAAACTACTCTAGTTTCCCAGTGTTCCATATCATGGAACACCTTTTGAAAATCTTTCGTTATTGTTATGGTTTGGGTATAAAAAATTTAAAATAATATAGAATAAATAGTTTAGAGTATAGCCAATACAATAACATATAATTTTTTTTCCTTGCAATTTTTTTGTAGTTAAATATGATTTTTAAATAATGGCTCTGAAATATGGCTCTTTTTTATAACGCCACTGGAACGAGGGTATGTATGGGCTTGTGACACGCTGCCATGTATTATCAAAAAGAGTAGATCAAAGTAAAAAATGAAGCTAATTGCTTAGTTTTTCGCAGAATTTTGACGGTTTTAGAAGCGAGTAAATTTTGGTGTTCCACTATATGGAACACCGGGGAGCAAAGGGTTAAAACACTTGACACTCTGATTACTTATTACTGATTACTGATTTCCTCTGCATATACTTAAGTAGGAAATACAGGTAATAAATACCGCGTCTGTCTAATTTTATATTAATATCGTCTGTATCTACTTTTTTTATGCAGCTTGATACATTTATTATTTTGCCAATTTTCTGTACATAAGTTAGGTAAGAAATACAGATATTAAATATTGTGTCAGTTTCATTTAATATTAATACCGTCTGTATCTACTCTTTTTAAGACACTTGGCACTCTGATTACTGATTACTGATTTTTTCTACATATACTTAAGTTAAGCAGAAAATTCAGGCAAATAATAACTTATCTGTCTACTTTTAGGTTAATACCGTTTGTATCGAATTTTTAGAATACACTTGATACATGGATTACTAAACTGATTTTCTGTAGATATACATAAGCTAGGTAGGAAATACAGATGTATAATATCCTCTGTCTATCTACTTTTATATTAGTATAGTCTATATCTAATTTATTTTAAACACTTAAAAATTACCCTCAATAGCAGAAATTATTAACTTCTTATAAGAACGAAAGTTATTTTCTTATCTGTAAGATTCCAGGAGAGCCATTTACAGTCAGTAATGAAATTGCTTTGATTGATTACTTTGTCTCTGACTCTGCACTCACTCTTCATCATCCTGAATCTACTTGGTATCCGTTAAAACATGTCAGTAAGAAACCTATTTTCTATGATGTAACATGTTTTCTTGTACGCAATATTTTATCAATTTCATGAAACATTTATTTTTGTATAACATTAGACAACACAAACGTGTAATTAATATATATATATATATATATATATATATATATATATAGATGTATAGTTGAATATACTTAAGTACGGTACGAAATACGTCATATATAGAATATCCACTGTCTGTTATATTTTAAAAAGATTTTTATGTAATAATAAACAAAATATTGACTTCCTGAAAGGGATATTTTAGTATGTGTAAAATTCCAGCAGAGTCATTTACAGTCAAAAATGAAATTGCTTTGATTGATTACCTTGTTTCTGATTCTCCACTCATTCTTCCTCATCCTGAATGTATTTGAAATCTTCGTTACAACATGACAGAAAAAAACCTATATTCTAGAAAACAACATACTTTGTTGTACGCAGGATTTATTAATTTGTAAAACGATAACTTATGTGTATACCAGTGCACCTGAAAGATAAAACGTTTAATAGCATTCGTAAATGAAGTGAAATTAGGTCATTACTGCTATTGTGGAGTTGTTAACAATGGAAATTATTATAATATATTTGTCTATTATAAGCATTTAAAAAATAAAAGTGAAACCTAAAATGCTTTACTTAATTATTGAATTTAATTTTGGGAACAAATTACAGAAATTTTAGATTTCCAAACACAGGATTTAATTCTTAACACAGAATTTTATTCCTTACACATTAATGATTATGAAGAACTTTGTGAAAGAAAATGTGGACTATATTTTAGGTCGGGGCAGAACTTCATTTCACATCCTAAGTTGCAAACGAGGAACACAGATTGAGAGTTGGGAGAGGTAAAATGTATTAAGTTGAGGTGAACCAAACATTATCAATTAATCATACCCACACACATACATATATATACAGGATGTTCGTAAACTGTGTCGACAAAATAAGAGAGGTGATAGCGCACATCAAGACTAATAATACATATAAAACTAACTACGTCCGCATTCCACTCAGTTTGTTAGTAAAAGTTCAGTGTCCAAGTTGAATATTCATCATTGGAAAAGAACGAGAATTTACCAGATCATAAGTAGCACAATCCCCTTCGGACCAGAGAAAGACACAAAGTAGATGCTCAAAATTGCGTCTAAGAGTGTCGTTACGCAGTTGACACCGACGAATGAAAGACTGGCGCAAAAACTCATACACTTCTTGTTAATCTTGTTCGCTGCAACAACGATTCTCGAAACGAGATCATCCGAGGAGTTCGCAAATGTCTCGTACACCAATGATTTCATGTATCCCAAAAAGAAGAAGTCTAATGGATTTAGGTCCAGTGAACGTGGAGGCCACGTGTCCTCCGCGTCCAATCCACCGTTCCCAATATGTGGCATTCAAGAAGTAGGCGGCCAGAAGTAATTACGCTAAAGTGTCGTGGGGGTCCATGATTCATAAACGACAATGTTGTCATGGTAATGATCTAAAGGGTTGAAGGTGTGACGCTTTTAAACAAAAGCGTTTGTTTCTGCTGGCTTCTTGTTTAACCATGACGAGCCTATCACTTGCAACTTTCGAGGCTGCTTTTTTTCAATGGGCATTTGAAAGGCGAGCTTTCGAGTCTTTCTGATATGAATGCGATTTCTCAACTTATGATATCGTTAATTCTTAGTTTTTTTCCCAGCGAGGAAAGTTTAACCTGTACAGTGAACTTTACGCTTTTCTGGCACACTGAGTAGAATGCGGACCTACGTTCCATTGTTAATATTGTTCATCTTGATGAGTACTATCATCCATCTTATTTTGTCGACACAGTTTACGAACATACCGTGTATATATATATATATATATATATATATATATATATATACCCAACAAACACAGAGGCATCGGGCCGGGGCCGGATGATTCCGGCCAGCCGATTTCTCCATTGCCGGGCCGGCGCATTAGGTCAGTATCGGATCCGTCACGGGCTTGTCCTCTCGCCCGCGACTTCCCCGTCGAGTTCTGGGCCGCTTCCGGTAACAATGAAGCTATCGTGCATCCGACTGCGTACCGTGATTGAACCGCAAAGTTCCCGTCGATGTGGACATACAGCCTCACCATTGCCGGAGGCTGACGGGTCGGTTACGGGAGCAATAATTCGTGTCGACAGGCCGTCAAATACCCATCTCGAAACCATCAAAGCGCCGTCGATCAGGGTTACTTTCCAGTGCTGGGCCATAATTGGAATTCCGACAGATTTTCTAAGTTTTTCTTAGACCCCTTCCTTTCACATGCTTTTTATTTTTATTAATGATATTGTTTATGATAACAGTACTTGTGATAACAGTGTTTATGATAACATTTGATATACATCAGATGATATATATCTGATATATATCTGTAGATATCAGATGTTATATATATAATACTTGATATATATAACATCTGATATCTACCCTTACACTTTATTTCCTTTTTTTTCTGGCTCTCCTTGTATAACTAGTATTAATATTTTTAACTTTTCTCTTTTTCTCGTGTATTTTCAGGTAATAGAAAATATTAATCTCTGCTAAAATCTAAAATTTTTGTTCAGAATAATCCCTTAAAATTATATTTTGTACATGTTATTTTAAGTAAAGTTCGTAAATGTTCTCGAGATAAGAAAATTATAATATTTTCCATAGAGGAAATTTATTTCATTCTTCTCAAAGTTAAAAGTGAGGTGTATTATATATTTGAAAACCAGGAATTACCCGATTATATAACTTTAATTGTTATAATTTATTTGAAAATGATTTAAAATTAAAATTGAAAGTAGTTCAATGTTTTATAAATTTTGTTCAGTACTTTTTTAGTAGTTGACAAGTGAAAAAATTTCATAGTTTTGCATATCAAAGAATGGTTCATTGTTAAAGCTTAGCTGTTCAAGAAATATTTTGTTTTGAGACATCTTCAAATACGTCTTGATAAGGTTATTCTTTGGTGATAAAAATAATAATATTCTGTCATCCTACAGTCTTATATTGCTGAATACGATAAGACTGAAAAAAGGACTGAACAAAATTTATAAAACATTGAACTACATTCAATTTTAATTTTAAATCATTTTCAAATAAATTATATAAATTAAGATTATATAATCGGGTAATTCGTGATTTTCAAATATATATTACACCTCACTTTTAACTTTGAGAAGAATGAAATAAATTTCCTCTATAGAAAATATTATAATTTTCTTTTCTCGAGAAAATTTACGAAGTTTACTTAAAATAACAAGTATAAAATATAAACATACCTCTCGGTCATTGTCCAATGACGGTATATTAAAAAAATGTTGGAAATAAAGAAAATCCCACACAGTCGAGCATCGGAGAGATAGGAAATGTTCAACCATGTAGAGAACTGCAGACATTAACTGTGTCGGAATATAATTGGCATAAATAGCGTGCGCCATATGTTTCGCCAAAACAACATCGCCAATTTTTATACGTCCTGTATAAAAGATTGGCGACTGCCCAAAGAGCATTCCCGTCTATTTTTAGAATTCCCCCCCACACACACACACTCTTACTTGCACCTGCAAATGTCCACGGAGGGAGGACACAAAGGAATTTCACCACCCCAAGCGAGGCACAGCACACAGCTGGAAAGTCGAGATGGGGGGTGGGGTGGGGTGGGGGTGGGGGTTTGCGGATGCGCGGTTAAAAAAACTTAAAACTAATTTATTAGTAAAATAATGAATATAAAAATATTATCATTATGCTAGATAACTACTTAGAGTTAAAAATGAATTTTACAAGTATAACTGGAAATAAACAAAACTACATTGGTTTTAAAAACGCTACTCCACGTAGCAACCAGTTGGGAAATACATTTTTCGTTTTTGTTTTAACACGTTTTAACCCATCAAATAGCGTCGGTTAGGGCGGTTTTTGTCAGGTTGCAGGAAAATACTATTTTATGCCCTGAGCCTATAAATCACGGCCCGGGATAATTTGCAATATATTAATTTTGAACGCGTCCACCTCAACAACTGAAAAACAAAGATTTTTGTCTCTAATTTTTGTGCTGGATTTTGTGATTGCTGACCAATAAAAATATTTCACAGGTAAGGAAACTTGATGATATTTTTTCATTAAAATATCACAGCACCTCACTAGAATCAGCAGAAATCCATCAAACATGCCTCATTATTTACAGTGGCTCCCAAAAGTGTTCGTACACTTACGATTTTCAATGAAATAGGGGTCTATTCATTAATTAAAATGAATATTTCAGAATGCGTATTTAACAATAAGATGTATAATCTATTCTTAACAAATCTACATGAAATATTTTAAAAACAAAGTAAAACTTTATTTTTAAGAAACCAGTAATCAAAAAGTAACAAAAACTTTATCCCACAACAGTCATCGAACACTTGTAAAAAATCTCTACTTATAAGAAAATATTCTAATTTTTCGTTAAATTAATATTTAGTAGGATATCCTTTAGCATCGACAACAGCTTTTAAACGTCTGGGAATAGATTGCACTAGTTCTTTTGTAATTTCTGCATCAATGTTCATCCATTCTTCCATCATAATTGTTTTTAGTTCGCTTTTTCTTTTAAAAATGTCGTGTTTTCGTACTCGAACCTCCAGTTCTCTCCAAAAATGTTCTATTGAGTTTAAATCTGGCGATTGAGGTGGTGTTTTCAAAACTTGTGGACAATTATAGAGACACCAGAGGCGAACGTTGAGAGCCGTGGGCTTAGGATCGTTATCTTGATTAAAAAAAATTAAAAATTTCAAATACCCAAATTTTAATCTGATAATTTTAAATTGTCTCTTAAAATATTTATATAAACAGCACGATTCATTATGCCATCAATAAATACCAAATTACTTAGTCCTGATGTTGACATGCACTCCCACACAAGGACACCTCCACCGCCATGCTTAACTGTTTCTACTAAGTTCTTAGGATTAAGTTCCTCATTTTTTCTTCTCCATACAATTATACGCCCATCGGAACCAAAAATGATAAACTTGCTTTCATCGGCAAATAAGACATTATTCCAATAGGTTTGGGGCTTATTAATCATTGATAGTGCGAAGGAAAGCCCGAGCTTTCTGTTTTTCTCACTCACAAAAAAAAATTGTACGGGCAGAACGCCCATATAATCCAGCTGCTCTGAGAACTCGTCGAACAGTTTCAGGTGAAATTGAAGTAGAAAATGTTTCATTAAATTCTGCAGAAAGTTTTACAGCACTCAAACGTAGATTTTTCACAAATTTTCTAATTAAAAATCTCTCATCACGTTTTGTTAACTTTGCAAGACGACCTTTTCTTATCTTGATTTTTATCCGATTTTCTTCTTTAAAGCGTTTTATCACATACTGCACAGTATAATGGGATAAATTAAGTAATTTAGCAACATTCCGAACTGATTTACCACAACTATGATGAAAAATAATCAATTTTCGATCAATGCTGTTTGTTGTTTCTTTGCAAGCCATTTTTAAATAATAAATAGAATATTACGGAATAGGCAAGCAAAAATTAAAGCCAATTGATATTTTAAATGCCACCACAATTCAAAAATAAAAATAAAGCGCCAGGCGATAATTTTAATTAAGAATTTATCCGAAAATATTTCAGTGTACGATGACTTTTGTGAGATAGTTTTTGTTACTTTTTGATTATTGGTGTTTTAAAAATAAATTTTTACTATGTTTTCAAAATATTTCATATAGTTTTGTTAAGAATAGATTATAAATCTTATTATTAAATGCCCATTCTGTAATATTCATTTTAATTAATGGATAGATCCCTATTTCATTGAAAATCGTAAGTGTACGAACACATTTTGGAGCCACTGTAGGTGTTCATATTCAAAATGAACTATTTCCCTTTTGGAACAAAAAATAAGACATGAAATAATATCATTCTTAAAATTTTGTAAATATTATTCTACTATTTTAGATTCCACCCCTGATCTAAGCAACCAAGACCGACTTACTGTTGTAGTAAGATTTGTTCTATTAAGTAATAAATCAAAGCAAATGGAAATTAGGGAGCATTTTTTGGGGATTTATTTCAATATCAGATTTCTTTGAAACAGATAAATCAAATAGGTCTACAAAATGTAAATTTGTGGAAAGTATGTTACATGATCCATTTAAAAATGAAAAATATTTTATAGCTGAAGATTTATGCGATGAAACTGACAACATTGCCCTCTATATTTCCCTTGAAATGAACGCGTTAAATGTGATTCAATACCTATTTACAAACAACCTCATCTATCTGTGTCCAAATTTAGTGATTACCATACGAATTTTATTAACATTGCCTGTGACTGTGGCTAGCGGGGAAAGAAGCTTTTCAAAACTTAAAATAATAAATTATTTGAGGTCTACAATGGGACAAGAAAGGCTTTCAGACTTATCTATTATTAGCATCGAAAAGGACATTTCGGAAGATATAGACGATCAGATATTATAACAGAATTTGCATTAAAAAAAGCAAGGAAAGCAAAGATTATATTTTTGACTGACTTATTAAGTATATGTATTAATAGATATGTGTTGTATGTATTTAATATAACGTATTCATTTAGTTGTTATATCAATACATTAATAATTATTATGTTAGGTTATAAAATTAAAAAATAAACTGAATTTATAATATTTTCTGTAATTCGTTGTTTCATTTAAGGTAAAAATATTTCAGAGAAATTTCAATTAATCCATACGGTATGAGGGGGTGGGGGAATTATTCTCGCACACGTATGGCAGCTACCCTAGAAACTGCCCTGTATTTACTAGCACATTAAAAGCTACTAAATTACTGTCAACATTTACATACCTACAAACACACACTTTCTAATTTTATCTCTGATGAGATGGAGTTTGTTTTTATGAAGCATATTCGAAAAATATGAATACAATTCATATCAATGGGTGTTAAAACTTATAAAGTATTTGTACCTACATTTACATATACGTTGGTCTGCTATATGAAATTTATTTTCAGTCATCAATTATTTTTATTTCATTTCCTAGATTCATTCTTTATTGTTCTTTACATCACTAGCTATAAAGTATGCGAATAAATACTGTAAAAATGACGAATAAAATTCAATGTACCTCAATATTTTAATAACAATATTATGACTGTATAGAGGTTTAAAAATGTATGATATGTTTTTAGTGTTTAATCTGTTAAACATTTATTGAAATGCATTCGGACGCAATTTCATTTAAAAGAGAACTGTCACTCGAAGTATTTTACTTTATGCTATGAATATATCTATCTTCTGATAAATAAAAACGGTCATGTTATTCATTACAAAATCAATATACTTACCCCCCCCCCCGCGAAAAAAAAAGTGCCGAAAATAAGCTAAAATGGTTATGTTTCTATAAAAAATGGCTCCAATTCCTGCGTCACGAAATATTTAAATCATGAAATAATTATCAACACCATCACCGAAAAATTTGAAGTCCAAATAAGTGTAACCCAGCGGTCTACCAAAAAACGAAATGTAGCGCCTAACGAAATTGATATTGGCCCAATGGAACTGGTGGTAGGGTTGCCAAGTAAATCGCAGAGAACCTGAGTATGAAATGAAGCGCCAGATAGATACCCGGTTTGGCATCCAAGAGAGTCTGCCAAAAAGTCCGTCTTAATCAAAATGAAAAACAAATTTAGGCAGGTACTACTCTTTACTCTCTTGTGCATAAACTCTTGATCAAAAAAATTATCCATTTGTAAGTGGATGTTTATTTCATTTCTATATAAAAGCCAAAAATAAATTAATATAATCTAACAATAGTTGATGTCTGTCAAAACACGACGGCTAGATAGTAAATGAATGTACTAATACACAAATTATATTCAACACATCATTGTCAAATGTTGAAAATCATAATAATGCGCAGAAACAAATTGTGATTAAGCGGCTTCGCGCTTAGTGAGTATGTAAAGACAGATTTAAAAATGTCACTGAGCATGTGCAGAAAGCAATTTTTTTAAATTGTAAATTATCGCTAATTAAACAGCATGAAATAAACAATTTCCATGAGGTTTACTGTTGTATTTCACAAATATAATTATCATAAAAATAAATGAAGCAGAGATAGATCTAGAGAGACTTCTCGGAATAAACGTGTTTATCATTAAAACATGTCACTGAGCATGCGCGGAAACAGTGAGTTTCTAAAGACAGATTTAAACATACCACTGAGCATGCGTAAAAATCAATTGTAAATTATTGCTAATTAATGGAAATTGCTGTCACAAAAACCAAATTTAACAAATCTACAGATTACAATCTTTCGTTTAAGACCAAAATGAAGTAAATTGATGCAGTAGTTTTCTCTCACGGACTGCCCCAAAAGTCGGCTTAGCAAATTAAATATATAGATGATATATATTATGCATATATCACATAGTATAACCGAAAGATTATATTATATCAGCCGTATACTTCTGATATAATTCAATCTTTTCATACAAGGAAAATTATGTGAATTTTTCGTGCAAAAGAAGTTTCACAAAAGTTAAATAAATATTTATGAAAAGTCTGTTTAATCTAATCTTCGCCTTCCCTTTCAAATCCATAATTCTAATGCAGATTTCTGTTACTTGTGGTTACGAATCGGACTATCGATTCCGGGACGTTACAGGGAGAGCGGTTTCGGGTCGATTCCTATCCAACCATCACCGGCCCTCAAACGGGTACACACTACGGGATTCCGCATCGGACATTCGTAAATCACCCGGCAACGGTACGGATCATTTTCCCCGAGCCTATCGTTCTACCGGCGCCTCCAGAACCGGCCCGTCAAGTTGCCGTCAGTCTTGTGTTTGTTGGGTATATATATATATATATATATATATATATATACAGTGGAATCTCGATCAATCGTTCTCCGAATAATCGTTTTCCCATATGTATCATTTATTTCAATCAGTACCGACGATCATATTGCTTCGTAATGTTCCCGTATCTATCGTTTACCCACATTTATAGTTCAGTTCTATCGGTCCCTTGAAAAACGATAGATCGAGATTTCACTGTATATATATATATATATATATATATATATATATATATATATGTAGACTGGAATTTGCCATCACTCCTCCCCCCAATCTGCAGAATGGAACTGGCCCTCCAGACGTTAACTGAAGCGACCTCTACCGACTACGACGATTATAAATACTGCAGTAAGACTGTAAGCAGACATGCGATGTGATCCGAGGCGATTTCCTAAACGACGATTACGGATGTGATTCCCCCAGGAACGCTGGAGACGTTTTAACTTTTTAATTCTTGATGTGTGTAATTGTAACTTTTAATTCTTGATGTTTGAAATTGTAACTTTTAATTCTTGATATGTGTTTTTCTTTATTAAATATAATTATATGTCAGCTACATTGTTCTTCACTACTATTCACCAACGACCATTCTGACCGCCCACAAAATCAGAAAGTGGGATATCGAAGAAGTGAGATTCGAGGCAAGAACTAAAGGACGACCTGTTTGTTTCATCCAAGGATATCTTGTTGGTTCCGAGACGACATTCTATTTTCAACGCGGTGAGTAAATAAGATTTTGTCTTTTAAAATGAAGTTAAACGATATTGATGAAATTAGCAATGCACTGAGGAATGCGAAATCTACGAAAATAAAACTATTGCATGTATTCATTTTTGGTTCTGATGGTGACCGGAAAAATAGAGATAGGATTAGAAATTTTTCTGGCTTTGAATTTAAATCAAGTGATTCAGAATTTAAATCTAAATTAAAAGCTATAGAAGTAGCATTTTCGATTAATGAACTAATCAGTATTTGCGACATTTTGAACGTTCCATTTGATGGGGACAAAAGTGAAATATCCGAAAGAATATTAACATTGTTATGCGATATTTCTTTGCTTGCTCAAAATATCAAGGACACTGAACTGTCAGAATCAGAAAACGAGATTGAAAGTGATTCGTCGGTGCAATACGAAAGTGTTAATAATGTTCAAAGAAATAATTCGTCAGTTCAATACAATGGAATTCAAATGCCTGTTAAGAACTGTGTTAAAAATGTGTTTGAAAACAAAACTCAATCCCTCCCAATTAAATTTTCTGATATCGAAAGTGTTATTCCACCATTTTCTGCTGACTCGCACAAAAATGTTTCAGTGTGGGTAGAACAATTTGAAAACGTTGCTCAGTTGTTTAATTTGTCTGATATTCAGAAGTTTATTTCTGCTAAGTGATCACTTGGTGGGAATGATCTTCTGTTTGTTAAAAGTGAAAGAAATGTCATGACGTGGGAAAAATTGAAACAAGAGCTGATAGACGAGTTTACTGTTGATATCAACTCAGCCAACTTGCATGAAGTGTTAAGTAAGCGAAAAATGAAAGAATCTGAATCTGTACAGGAATATTATTTTAAAATGAGGGAACTGAGTAAACAGGGTAAAATTGAAGACGCGACATTAATACAATATGTTATAAGAGGTAAAAATGATAAACAGGATAATAAACTAATTTTATATGGATGTAAAAATTTGTATGAATTTAAAGAAAAACTTAAATATATGAAATGATAAAAAGTGACTCTTGTAGAAATAAAAATACTTAGGACGGGTTGAAACTTAGACATGAAAACTATAGTAATTCCAAACAAAATTTTAACAGTTCTGTTTCTCGTAACTTTAAGGTGTGTTATAATTGTAGAGGTAGAGACCATTTATCTAAATTTTGTATGCATAAAAACCACGATCCGAAATGTTTTCGATGTTTATCTTTTGGCCATAGGGCATCTGAGTGCTCTAAAATAGGCCCAAATCCAAAACCAAGGGCAAATAATAATGTATCATCTCTTAATGTTAACGTTCATCCTGATTTGAATAAAATTGTGAAGATTGGAAACTCGAGTTTTAATTCAATCATTCATAAAGGAAGTCAAGTTACTCTATTAAGGAAAGTTATTTTTGATCAACTAAATAATAACCAGTTAAGACCATCATATTCAACTTTGATAGGATTAGGTAAATGCAATATCAGACACTTAGGTTATTTTACAAGTGAAATCGAAATTGATAATTTCAAATGCAGTACAAATATTTTCGTGGTTGAAAACGACGCAATGAATCATGATATAATCGTACGACTTGATGTGCTTATGCAGGGTGAAATAGTTATAAGCGAAAACGGAATCATAATTCGAGATAAAAATCAGAATTAAGTAGTTAACGCCTTTACAGTTTTACCAGTAGATTTTACTTTTGATGATATCGAACTTGATATTGCGCATAATGTTCCTGAATTCTATAAAGATGAAGAGCGCAAGATAGTTTTGAAATATAAACCTATAAAAACCAAAACAACTAATGTAGAAATGAATATTCTCGTGAAAGATAAAGAGCCAATTTATCATCGACCTCGTCGTTTAACATTTACTGAAAGGAAATCTGTTGAAACTCAGGTAGCTGAATGAATAGAACAGGGCATAATCGAACCATGTTCTTCTGAGTATTCAAGTCCGATCGTAATAGTTAAGAAAAAAGATGGCACCCCTCGTGTATGCATGGATTACCGGGAATTAAATAAAATAATTGTAAAGGATAGATTTCCACTGCCGTTAATAGAAGATATCGTAGACCGACTGCAGGAGTCGCGCGTATTTAGTACAATCGATCTTAAAAACGGATTTTTTCATGTCGACGTAAATAACTCATTGAAGTAAAAAATACACCTCTTTCGTCACTCATGAAAGGCAATACCAATTTTTAAAAAGTATCTTTTGGATAGTGCAATTCCCCAGTTGTCTTTCAACGTTTCATAAATACAATTTTTAGACCATTGGTCAATGATGGTATTTGCCATACATGGATGATATGATTATTTTGTCTGCAAATGAGAAGGAAGGTATAGAAAGACTGAAAAGAGTATTTGATCTTGCTAGCGATTACGGATTGGAAATAAATCTTAAGAAATCTCAATTTCTAAAAAAAGAGTCGAATTTTTGGTACATGTTATAGAAGATTACATTTCCCCATCCACCTTTAAAACAAAAACTGTACTTGATTTTCCTGAACCTACTAATCTGAGAGAAGTCCAATGCTTTTTAGGAATTGCGGGATATTTTAGAAAGTTTATTCGAAATTGTCAGCGTGCACGTGAAACGAGCACGTCAACAAAAAACCTAATAATTAAATTGCAGAGTAAAATCGCAGAAGAAACGTTGTTTGTTACAATAGGTATACGTTAAAACTATTGATGAAAGCATAGACGACAAGACTTTTTCAACAATAACAATTCAAATTTATTTGTTTAAAATATTAAAAGTTAGTTTAAAAATCTTCAACAATAAAATATCCATATCAATCAATAGCGTTCTCTAAATTCATTAAAAAAAACAAGTCTCATATATACAAACAACAGTGTCTATACACTGTGATGGAATTACCTCAAGTTAGGCATAGGCAAAGACTGTTAGCCCCTTATTCTATTTTCTTTACTGCGTCTTAAACTTAAACTATAAATCAACATTACCTTTCTTCAGATTGTCCTCAGCTTCATTATCTATCTATTCAACTATAGTCGAGAAAAGCTCCTCCTTCTCCTCTTTTTTTTTTGTTACTGAATCGTATGTGAGCCTTATATACGCCTCATCTAATGATATTCAACGATCCGGTTTGTTTAAAACGCACCAACTACTGGAAACTGAATAATAAATTATTTACGGTAGCTTCTTCACAGCTGTGGAAATTCGATTAAAGATTTGATCCGGTTATCAGGTTTTATGATCAAACCGGTCTAAAACAAATGACGCAATACCCGGAAAGGCAAGTACATGATTCACAAGTAGTCTTTAGTGTAACTCGCTAACAAATGCCCCCCCACTTGTCTTTTCGACATAAACTAGTAATATGAGAATTCAAAACCATCACAGTTTACATTTCGATTTTTTTTTTCTTTGTCAGAACTAGAATACATATAAAACAATTAATTCAAACCAACATTAGTCTTGTTAACAAAATGCGATAGCAACATATAACAACAATAATACAGTCTTAACTTAGGAATACACAGGTACAAAACAAATTGCTGAGAAGGTTCAAATCTGCAAGTTCTAAACAAAAGTTATTTCTGCTTCTGTACACTATTGTTGGCTGAAAACCAATATAACAACTAACAAACCACAATAAAGAGTTAAAACATACAATGACTAGGACACGACTACATTCAATCATATTCAAATATCAATACATATGTACGTGGGCGCCCACTCATACAAATTCATTCAAACACATAAAACAAATTGGTTTTCCATTGAGAAGTTATCGTAAAATATTTAAATATCTAAAAACACAGAATACATCCCATAATATCGCACTGCATAAATATCAGAAAAACAACTCACATACAAACACTGAGCTTTAAACAAATTTTTCATTAGACAAACTTTCCTTGATTAGGTGGATGGAATAATTAACGTGGCAGTCCCCTCAACAAAACAGGGATTCACCAAAATAAAAAAAACATACCCGCTACCCAAAGCCCTCCGGTGCCTCGACAAATTTACAAATACACCACCTGAACCACTCTGACAATTACATTTGCACCTAACCCGAGACGGTACGTTAGGCTGTTCGGATCCAGATGATATGCTGAAAAAATGTCACCTTAGACACCTTCAGACGTTTATGTGGGGAAAAAAACATCCACCCAAAACAAGTAAACAAAAACATTGCAAAAATTCACAATTTCAAACACTAAGTGCACACACCACTTCAAAATAAATTCGTGCAAAAATTCAGGAAAAGTTCATGCAAAAATCTCATCACATAGGTGCCTCAGTTCGAATTTGGTCAGGGGTGTGGTAAAAGGATCTGCTAGATTTTCTTTACTTTATATAATTTATGTCAAATATGTTCTGATAAACTAGGTCACGAATAAAAAATAATTTGACATCAATATGCTTACTTCTATGGTTCTCTACTGGGGATTTAACAAAATCTATACACGCCATGTTATCAACATATAGAATTGACCTAAGCTTTCCTCCAAGAACTAACTTTCTGGCATAACATTCTTCTAGAATTCTATCAAACCACATAAGTTCCTTTGTGGCCTCTGTCATAGCGTAGAATTCACTTTCCATAGTTGACAACGACACGCACTTCTCCTTGAAAGTCCTCCACATGACTGGAGCTTTTCCAAGAAACACTATCTGTCCCCCCATAGAAGTCCTGTCATCCTTATTGGCTGCGAAATCTGCATCGGTGTAAACCGTTATACTAGGTTCATTGCACGCAAGTTTAAGTTTAAAATTGTGTGTGTGTATAACATAGCCCAAAAGTTTTATCAAACCATCCCAGTGAATTCTACCAGGATTACTTTGGTATTGGCTAAAAATGCTAACGGCATAACTTATGTCGGGCCTGGTTCTACTAGCGAGGAACGATAGACAGCCTAGTAAATTTCTATAGGGATATTGTTTCATTTCTTCTATTTCAACATCTGATTGTGGACACTGTTTCTTTGAGAATACTGTACCCTTGCTGATTGGAAGTGAGGAAACCGGTACGAAGAATTTTTTAAACCTTTTACGAATATCGTCAATATAAATTGACTGACTCAACAAAACTTCTCCCCCCTTTTCTTCAAACTCAACTCCCAACAGCTTTCTAGTTTTTCCCAAAATTTTTAAATCAAAATGTGTCTTCAACAATCCTATGGCTTTGTCTATTATCTCCTCGTCCTTACCGAACAAAACCATGTCATCAACATATAAAAGTAAAATCAACACACAATTAAAATCATATGCACAGTTACACCAATTTAGTTTGCTAAAACCTAGTTCTATCAATACTTTATGAATCTCGAAGAACCATTCTCTACCACTTTGATGCAATAAATAGATAGCTTTATCCAATTTGCATACAAAATCTTCCTTACCTTCTACAACAAAACCGGGAGGCTGAGACATGTAAATATCATCTTTTAATAGTGCATACAGATAAGCTCCTTTGACATCACACTGTCTGTGGGTCCAACCCTGTAAAACCACTAAAAGTGAGAAGAAAAAACGAATTAGACTGAAATTAATGACTGGGCTAAAAGTCTCTTCGTAAGAAACTCCTTTAATTTGTTTAAAACCCTGTGCCACCAGTCTGGCCTTATACCTGGCCACCTCGCCCTTTTCGTCTCTTTTCAACGCAAAAACCCACCGGCATCCTATGATATCTGTATCTGATGGTAACTCAACTAGGTGCCATACCTGTCTTTCTGTCATGACTTTCATCTCTTCTTCCATGGCCTCTACCCACTGTTTATGCTGTGGTGATTTCAATGCTTGCTTGTAAGTATTAGGCATCTGTATATCGTCTAGTCAAGAACTAGCATAACTTGTGGATGCGGTAGCTGGTTTATCTGATATTTTCCCTTTATATCCATTTTTATCTGAGGAATCGGAATGGATTCTTTCCAATCGACCAAATGGATTTCTTTTCCAATCGCTACTTCTAAGATCTTGGGCTGGCAAGGGACTCTTATCAATTTGGGTTTCTTCAGGACTATCTTTTTCCACCAAATCTTCGTCACTCTCACGGGGTAGATTCTGACCTAAATTGATAATAGAAACGTCTTCATCTCCCTCATGTTTGGAGTATGATTCGGTGTTAGGATTATCACTGGGACCCATCATTGCTCCACTGTCGCCTTCCATCCCTTGTGAATCCTCACAGAATCTGACATTTATGGTCTCCACCACATTATTGGTGTCTGGGAACCATATCCGATAACCCTTGGTGTTAAAGGCATATCCAATCATCACCCCTTTCTTCGCCTTGGCGTCTAACTTCGCTCTGTGTTGTCGTGGTACACCAACATACGCGATGGACCCAAACGGCTTCAAGTGGTTTACCGATGGCTTATACCCTCCAAAAAGCTCAAATGGTGTCTTACTTAGACCTTTATGTACAACCCTGTTCCAGACATAGGTGAAACTTAAAACTGCATCAGGCCAAAATTTTGTCTCTAACCCACTGTCTGCTAACAAGCACTTCGCCCCATTTGATACTGTCTGGTTGAACCTTTCTGCAGTACCGTTCTGCTCTGGTGTATATGTGTTTGTGAGTTCATGTTTTACCCCATTATCATTGCAAAATTGTGTAAAATTATTGTTTACAAACTCAGTCCCGTTATCGGTACGGATACTTTTTATTTTCCGCCCTAGGAACCTCTCTGCACGAGAGACATGATTTCTAAAAATCCGGAAAACCTCAGATTTTTCACACATAGGGTAAACAGAGCACTTACGTGAATGGTCGTCTATAATCGATAAAAAATATTTTTCACCGTTGCGACCAATAGTACTGCAAGGACCCCAAGTATCCATATAGATCAAATCATTGGGATATTTAGAGCGTCTAAAATTTACAGATTTAAAACTAACCCGTCTGAACTTGTTAAGTGGACAGGTTTCACAGTCAAAATTATGATCTTCAAATTTTTGCAACCCCTTTATGGCATGTTTCCTAATTGTATCCCGGACTACATATGGACTTATATGTGCTAACCTTCGATGTACCAATTCATCGTCAACTTTCCTGGCCACACAAGCACTGCAATCCTCTCTTATTCTGGCAACTCGGGGGATTATTCTGGCAACTCGGGGATTTTTAGGACAAACCTGATATAAACCATTCTTTAATTTGGCAAAAAAAAACAGTTTTATCATACCGGTTTTTTAATTCTTACCATACCTTGACCGCCTTCGAACCTGAGACCTTGTCTGTCTAAAACAGAACCTGAAATTAAATTCAACTTAAGATTAGGTGAATACATGACATTGTACAAATGGAATGTTCTGGAGCCAAACTGTAGCTGAATTGTCCCTCTACCTGTAATCGGGAATGTCACTCCTTCGATAGCTACGGATAATTTATCGTCCTTTATTTCCTCAAAATCCTGGAACCACTCCTTCACTTTACAAAAGTGATGACTAGCAGCAGTGTCGAAAGTCCATAAATTCGAAGATTCTTCAAAATTACTCACATAAGTTTGCACAAGATTAATCGAAGGAAATCTCACCTTCTTATTTGCTGAATTTGGTTTTGATTTATAACGCACAGGACTTATTCCACGTGCAGGGGAATGACTTCTAACTGCCGTACTCTTCCGATAAGGTGATGTATTTCTTGGTGGAACACGCTGTCTCTGTTGGTACTCGTTAACGGGATTTCCATTGAAACAATTTCTTTTAATATGTCCCACCTGATTACACCTAAAACATGTCATATTTTTCTTGCGTGTGACTGCAGGATAAGCTTTGACTTCATGCATTTTGTTACGGTCTTGTTCTCGTACCGTCAGTCTATCTTCCTCAGCTACCAGTTCTACGAGTATGTCCTTAAATTTAAATTTTTCTTCTGGCCATCGTAATATGGATTGTGAAATGCTATCATAAGTTTCTGGTAAGTAGCGTAATAACTGAAAACTAACGCAAATTTCATTAATTGGTTGGTTTATACCTCGTAATTTTTCAACAATTCTCTTTAAACGTGCTGCAAACAGGCTAATTTTTTCATGTGGTTGAATTCTGCTAGAAAATAGTTCATTAATCAGTTGCATATGCCTCGACCTATTGTCGGGTTCAAAAAATAATTTTAATTTGAGCCATGCTTCTCGGGCATTCTCTATTCCCTCCACTATTTTCCGAAATTCAGGGGAAATATTTAAATAAATCAATGAAATTGCGGTTCCTGCACGGAGATTATAATCCCTAACGTCACGATATGTAACTTCAGGACCCGGATACTCTACCTGAGTAGTTACACTCTTTGTAGTATCGGTATCTTTACTCGCTGTGCTTTCAACTTCCGTTTTTTCATTCTTAATTTTAAGTTTTGGTACTAGCTCTGTACCTGCTACTATGCCCCAACATCCACGCTCCATAAGAATGTACCTCATATCTTCAGCCCAATTCCCGTAATTTGTTGCGTTCAGCTTGTCTATTTGGGTCTGCATTTTAATTGTATCCCCGAAATTCACACTTTTCAAAACTTCAAATTCTTTCAAAATACAAAATAAACTTCACTTGTCTATGTTAATATGCATCAACATTAAACTTACTTCAATTCCATTCAACCCCCCCCCCCCCCCCATCTTCAGGGCCACTGATATAGTATCAAAACGTAAAAACATATTATTTTCATGGGCGAAATATTGTAATAACATTGTTGCTAATAATCCTTTCAGTTGTTATGAGCGTATACCGTCAATAACATCTGGTCATTGCCTATTTAGCTTTTATGGTCATATACCTTCAGTAACATCTGGCCCATAACCTCTTTTATTGTCAGCGTGCACGTGAAACGAGCACGTCAACAAAAAACCTAATAATTAAATTGCAGAGTAAAATCGCAGAAGAAACGTTGTTTGTTACAATAGGTATACGTTAAAACTATTGATGAAAGCATAGACGACAAGACTTTTTCAACAATAACAATTCAAATTTATTTGTTTAAAATATTAAAAGTTAGTTTAAAAATCTTCAACAATAAAATATCCATATCAATCAATAGCGTTCTCTAAATTCATTAAAAAAAACAAGTCTCATATATACAAACAACAGTGTCTATACACTGTGATGGAATTACCTCAAGTTAGGCATAGGCAAAGACTGTTAGCCCCTTATTCTATTTTCTTTACTGCGTCTTAAACTTAAACTATAAATCAACATTACCTTTCTTCAGATTGTCCTCAGCTTCATTATCTATCTATTCAACTATAGTCGAGAAAAGCTCCTCCTTCTCCTCTTTTTTTTTTTGTTACTGAATCGTATGTGAGCCTTATATACGCCTCATCTAATGATATTCAACGATCCGGTTTGTTTAAAACGCACCAACTACTGGAAACTGAATAATAAATTATTTACGGTAGCTTCTTCACAGCTGTGGAAATTCGATTAAAGATTTGATCCGGTTATCAGGTTTTATGATCAAACCGGTCTAAAACAAATGACGCAATACCCGGAAAGGCAAGTACATGATTCACAAGTAGTCTTTAGTGTAACTCGCTAACAGAAATCATTCTATCATTGCGAAACCATTAAGTGACCTTTTAAAGAAAGACTGTAAGTTTAACTTTGATGAAAAAGAAAGAAATGCTTTTAATACTCTCAAAACATTATTGTCAAAGAAACCTGTTTTGGGTATTTACAACCCGAAATATGAGGCAGAGGTGCACACTGATGCTAGTCTAGACGGATATGGTGCAATTTTGTTACAAAAATCACCCAATGATAACAATTTTCATCCGACATACTATATGAGTAGAAAAACAACGGACGCGGAAAGAAAATATACAAGTTATGAATTGGAAGCTCTCACAATTATAGAGTCCTTAAAAAAGTTTAGAATTTATTTTCTAGGTATTCCATTTAAAATCGTTACAGACTGTGCCGCATTCCAAAAGACAATGGATAAAAAAGAGTTGTCTGCACGTGTTGCTCGTTGGTCTTTACTATCTATATATATATAAAACGCGTAGGTATGCGGCACAAAAATCGGCGACATTTCTACATTCCGAATGGCAACGGCTGCAACTACCAGATGTAAACATTAGTGGCCGACCGCGTGTGTGTAGTAGTTTGACGATAACACGTAATTTGGTACAATTTTATTGCTGTAATTTACACGTGAATAATTTTAATTTATTCACGAGATAATTTATTCTTTTGTTCCATCGGTTTTTCTAAATGTATGTAACAGGACAAACTTTTGACAAAATATGTTTAGACCTGTCAAATCCAGTGTTTAGTCATGGAGTATGTAAGTTTATCTAGAGTCCGTTCTTTAGATTCTGTCACTGTAGTATCTCCTATTTCTGAAATTCTCAACTGTGTATATCAAGAAGTTTGAGGAATATCACAGTAAAATATTAATAATTGCATTATAATATCTTAATAGTAAGTAAGAGTTAATTGTCTACACATTTTTAGTAGTACTTGCTGAATTTTTACTCCATTTTATAAGTGAAGAAATTTTCACAACAATTTTTTATTTGGTATGATTAAGTGTAGATATCTGAATTGTGAACAACAGTACATATAGAGAGTGATGTAATCCACGCTATATTTTAGTACTTGCTGAATTTTTACTCCATTTTATACGTGAAAAAATTTTCTCCAACAATTTCTTATTTGATAAAGTGTAGATATCTTAATTTTAAAAAATATTACATTCAGAGAGGAATGTAATTTTTAAAATCTTTGTTGTTGGGTTTCTCAGTCTTATCTTTTACTCTGTTCTGAAGTAATGGAAATTCATATTTTTTTAATCACGATGTTTTAGAATCATCCTTATAGAGAATTTTGCAATGATTAAAATTTTTTTTTTTGCTGAGATCGCACTACCACTTAACAACGAATATTTATGATGACAGGTAATAGTAACATTCCTAACATACGTTTCTTTCAGTTGAGTTGTTTTGCAAAAGAAAATATAAAACTAAATGCGACAATGCTGGTCGCGCAGCGGCTAGTTACAGGAATTTCATTACATTATTGGACATCGACCCGGAAGTTGTGGAAAATATCCCCTATACAGTGTAGAGGGCGCTGCGAGTGTTTAGCGCAGATCAGTGTTTGACGTCGTAGAGAGAGGTTGTATTACGAGAGAGAGAATACTCAAATTAATATGATTTTCGAAGTGTAATGTATATACATGTACATATTATGTATATAATGAAATAATGAATATTTAGAGAGAGTGTTTATTATCTGGAGAGTGATGTGATTTACTAAACAAGAACCACCGATAGAGACACAGAAAAGTGCTACATATATGGTATGATTTCCATATAAAGTTTTTGGTGCAAAGGCCGCGAAGTTTGGATTACGAATAAAAAGTGAACGTGTGTAGCGGTAAGATAAGTGAATTACTTGTTCTTCAAAACGGGGTGAGTTATTTTGTTTCCATTTTGCAAGTTTCTAGTGAATATTAAAAATGAGTACTGAAGATACTATTCAGAAGAATAGAAAAGTGGGAAAATCAATTAGAGGTAGTATAACTAAAATAATTAAGAAAATTGATGAAGAGTTGGCCAATGAATTGGCTAATGTTGACAATTTGCAAGAATCACTTGCTTTCTTAATTGAGAGAGAACAAAAGTTACTGAAACTTGACGATGTTATAGTTTCTCAGTGTTCAGAACAAGATTTGGAAACCGAAAATATGCAAACCGAAATCATCAAAAATGCTCACGAAAAGGGACATATGGGAATTAAACATACTGAAAAACACTTAGGAGACATGTATTTTATTCCAAAACTT
>OU015492.1:114756749-114759249 GCA_907164885.2 Dolomedes plantarius
TTCATCATTTTTCACCAATGTCACGAGAACAGTTTTACGAATTTCAGCATTGATTAAGTCCTCATTTGGGTCCTCATACGACTTCGGCCAATCTCCTTCCCTTTCGCGCAACCAGTCCGGTCCCTCCCACCATTTTCGTTCAACTAAATGTTCTGCAGAACATCCTCTAGATAGTAAATCGGCGGGGTTAAGAGAACCTGAGATATGGTGCCACATTGCATTAGAGGTCAAAGAACGAATTTCTAGAACGCGATTATGAATAAATGTTGCCCAATTTTGATCTCGTTGAATCCAACATAAAGCCGTTGTCGAGTCAGTCCAGCAATAAATATTTACCCCCTCTAAATTAAGATCTTTGAGTACGGAAGATAACAACCTAGCCCCTATACTACAAGCTAAAAGTTCTAAGCGAGGTATGGTAATAGGTTTTAAAGGGGTTACTCTAGATCTTGCCTGCACTAAACTAATTCTGACCCCATTGTCATTTTCGACTCTTAAAAAAACACATGCACCATATGCCCTTTTACTGGAGTCGCAAAAAAGATGTAAGCTTATTGAGTCATCAGTGGATTGGAGACCGAACCATCTAGATATACTTATACTTGAAAGCAAATGCAATCTTTTATTCCATAATTTAAATTTTTGGGCTAAATCATCAGGAAGGACATCATCCCATTTAATTTTTAAGTTCCAGGTTTCCTGCAAAATAAATTTTGCAATTAACACCACTGGAGCCGTATAGCCTATAACATCAAATACTTGGTTGGTTACGGCTAAAACCAGTCTTTTTGTGATTGGGGTATCGATAGCCTCTTCCACTTTGCATGATAACGTATCAGTACATGTATTCCATACAAGGCCCAAGAGAGGTACACTTTCCTTTGTGGAGTAAACCTCTTCAAATATTTCACTACTTAAGTTCGAATTCCAACATCTTAGATTAAAATGACCTGAAGCCATAATTGCCTTTGATTCCAAGAAAAACTTTTTTATTTCGATCTCAGACTTCAAACTTGTCACACAATTATCTACATAGAAAGCTGTTTTCAGTATATCTGCGGTGTGCTTTAAATTTTCCGGAACCTTACTCAAATGATACTGTAAAGTTGCGTTTAATAAATATGGGCTGCACGTAATGCCAAACACTACCCTTCGATGCCGATATCCCTCCACCAGTTCCCGATTTTCTCGACTGAACCAAAGAAACCTTAAAAAATCGCGATCCTTTTCTCTGATTGCGATCTGCAAGAACGCCTTCTCAATGTCAGAGGTAACACCTACGTAATTCATCCGAAAACGATTTAAAATTGATGGAATCGTTTCAATTAAATTTGGTCCAGTAGACAAACACTCGTTTAATGATGGGAAGCCTGGTAAATGGGAACTAGCATTAAAAACTGGCCTAATACTCGTAGTACTAGCTTCTTTAATCACTGCCGTATGCGGCAAATAATGAACACCCCTTAGTTTATCATTTGGTGCCTTTTCAATTATGCTAAGAGCTAACCAGTCCTCAAACACATTACAGTAATCGTTAAATTTTCCAGAATTTGTTAATTTTCTTTTGGCACTTAACATAGATTTCTCAGCATTTATTTTGTTATCGGGTAAAAGTGAACTGTCATGAACCCAAGGCAATGCTACCTCGTATCGCCCCTCACTGTTTACACTAAGAGTCTCTTCAAAATATTTCTGCGTATCCTCCTGTAACTGAGCGTTAGTTTTGCTTAGCGAAGGTTCTGCAATCCCCAAAACATCCAGATTCCAAAGATTACTTATACAACGATCCTTTACAAGCAGAGACGAAATAAGGGAAGCTGAACTCGCAGAATTTGGCTCAGTGCCAGGATTCGCATTTAATTTTCCCATAACAGTCCATCCCAATTTTGTATTTATAGCCGTAATGCCACATTTGAGACTCACAATTTTTCCAGTTAACAATTTTCCAGCAATGTCTGCACCAATTAACAATTTTATTTCTTTATTAACCCCCAATTTATTATTTTCCAAATCATTTAATTTTATTCCGCGTAACTTTAGTTCATGCAACCAAGGACCACATGGAACCTGTTTAATTTCAGAACAAATACGGTTTTGACCAAGTACTTGTAATTTACACTTATTTCTACCATCAATATCACTTAATTCAATTAAATAATTTCTATATACGCTTTCAAGGGTTTCAACACCACCAAACAGAGATTGCTTAATTTTAGTTTCTGCAATGCACTTACATTTCATACTTTGAGCAACATCTTCACAAATATAAGATTTCATACTCCCACTATCATAAACAGCTCGAATAAGCATTTGCTTGGAACCATTCTGAATTCTTACAACAATAGTTTGTAAAAATACATCTGACATATCAACATGATTATTAAGAGTGCTTGTTTTGTTTTCACTTCCCTCTACGTTAGAGACATTATCAACTTTGTTATTTGTTAAATCTGGACATAAAATCACGAAATGTCGATTTTTGCAAATGGGACACCTATGC
>OU015492.1:114764249-114856749 GCA_907164885.2 Dolomedes plantarius
GGTATGCTAGATGAGATAACTTTTGTTGTCACACGTGTCTTTGAACAAAAGTATGCTAATCTAGAGCACGTTTGTTACTTATGATTGCATTTGAATAAGTGGCAAAGTCAGTAGTCTATTTTATTATTTACAGCTCTTACCTAGTTTTTCTCAATTTGTCATTATGGTTATAGTTTCAGCTTGCAGCTGGAAACGTGTGGAGTCGAATCAGCAAAATCGCGTTCCGCTACATTACATCTTTATCAATATAAAAAGTATTAATTTTATACTATCATAATAAGGACTGTAGAAATTAAATAAAGTTCTGAGCATAATGTTAGGGCCGTATCATGGGCTATACTGGAAACGAGTTGGGAAAAATAAGTTACTGACCGAAAAAGGAAAAATATTACAGGGGAAATATACGAGGGAAAATATACAGTTATTAGCATTATTACTGGCCTCAACGGCTGTATAATGAAAGTGTACTTCTCATAAAAAAGTATGAAACTATTGTCTAGTAATATGGGAAAGTTAAGTCTACTGTGTACTAAGCCTATTGGATTCGCTACCCTCAATGTTAACCTATGGAGAAAATGTGCACAAGGATTGCCGACTCGGATTTTAGAAAAAAATTTGAAAAGTTTAGAAAAAAATACTCCAGAATAGAGAAAGAAATTTGACGCCTTGGGGAATTTTCGTCGTTTAAAAAAATGTAAATAATATTTCAAATTAAAATTATTCGGGGGAAAATGTGGTATAGTGTGTTTTAAACGCCCATTCATTCATTTACTGGACGCAATTTATAATATGAATCCTGCAGCAAGGTGCAGTTAAGTTCAGGCTACCTGAGAATACCATTTTTATTGGATTACACTCTACAACATGGCAAATGTCTTTCAGATGAAAATGTGTGTTTCTTGTATATTTTTGACTGAAAATAACGAATTAAATTATTTTTTGTTTATCATGCACCTTTATCCCTAAAATTTCCATTTTAGCAATGGATATGTATACTGTACCGGCTAGCGCCGCTACACAAAATAAGTTTATTTAGAAGACGACAAAGCCATTTTGTAGACTATTTTGCGGAGAAAGAAGACATCGTATATTGCTGCGATGTGAATTGACTATTTCAGGCATTTGGACATGAACATAATCCCGTCGAGTGGAACCTGTTTATTGACTCGCCCAAACGTCGTCTCAAAGCAGTTTTCCTCCATATAGGCAGTGTTTGCCTGTCTGGTCCTGTAGCATATTCTACAAATACAAAGGTAACTTACGAAGTTATGAGTGCTATACTGAAGTTAATTAAGTACACTACATTCAGATGGCCCATTAGTGGAGATTTGAAAGTCATTGGGATATTACCAGGCATACAACAGGGATACACTAAATTCTGCTGTTTTCTCTGCGAATGGGACAGCCGTGACAGAAAAAATCACTACATCCGTAAACAGTGGCTTCCAAGAAAAAACTTCATTCCTGGCACCAAAAATATATCACATGATCCTCTCTTGAATCAGCAATTTGTTAATTCTTCTATCATTGCACGTTAAACTCAGTTTGATGAAAATATTTGCAAAAGCTCTGGACAGAGGAGTGCTTTCATGTATCACAAGAACAAATTCAAAAATTTAAGTGAGGCGAAGGTAAAAGAAGGGATTTTTAATGGCCAACAAATTAAAGCAGTGTTTCATGATGAAGAGCTTGAAAATAAACTGTCACAAGCAGAAAAAGGAGCCTGGCTGGCATTCAAACCAGTTTGCTCACGTTTTCTTGGAAATGAGAAAGCTGAAAACTATGAACATCTGGTTGGTTGACATGGTGAAATGCCTTCGTGTTGTAGGTTGCAATATGGATTTAAAACTACACTTTCTGGACTCACATCTGGACTTCTTTCCTCAAAACCTTGGCGCAATTAGGGATGAGCATGGGGAAAGTTTTCACCAGGACATCTCTATGTTTGAAAAGCGTTTCAGTGGATGACGGAATGGAAATATGCTAGCTGAATGTTGCTGGTCTGTTATCAGGAACCCACCAACAAATGTACAAGAGGAAACGGCAAAAAAATCATTTTAGTGTTTGTGTTTTCTATAACCAAGCCTCTATTACATTTCTCTGTAACCAATTTGTATAAATATAAGAAGGGGGTCTCCTATAAAAACGGTACTTGATGGACCATTTTGGTTTTGATATATGAATCAAACACCTTTTGTTTATACAGAATCACATATTTTCATCTAAAGGACAGAAAAAAGTTCAAATGTGTTGTAGAGTGTTATCAGCATTTATATAGCTGTGAATAGTAGACACATTTTCTCCATTGGTCAACATTGAGGTAAGTAAATCCAGTTGGATTAGTACATATGAAACTTAACTTTGTTATACAATGAATCGACAGTACAAATATCAGCCAGTTATCTTATCGCTATGAAAGGCGTTTGATATGAGATAGAGACACTGCGCTGAAGCTGCTGGCGCTCTCACATTCAAAATGCTTTAAAAGGACGCATTACCAAAATTTAAGCAGACTTGACTATTAGTCTGTGACTGACAGCCATTTTAGCCTGTCACCTCTTGCTGCTGAATGGAAAAAAAGATAGAAGATTGACGATAGAAGATTAAAACAGCGTGAGATTTATGAGGTTGTCGGTATCTCATCAGAGCCCATACATACATTCTGCATGATTATTTAGATATAAGAGGTGATAAGAGATGGCGACACTGCACTGACACTACTGGCGCTCTCACATTCAGAATGTGTTAAAAGCTCGCATTATCAAAATTTAGACACATTCGACGCTGTCGGCAAGGTGGATGTCATGTCTTTTAAAAATCGTTCAAAAACATGACCGATTGAACACTTTGAAGAATAACTTGGAGATGTTTCAGCCATTGTTTTTTGAGGACGTTTTGGGATAACCTTTCTTGACTACTTAGAAAAGGGCGAAACAAACACCGGATAGTATTATCCATCTTTACGAGAATAAATAAATAGTGATAGTAAAGCAAAAAGAACATATTTAGAGAAAGAAAGAGTTCTGTTTCATTAAGCCAATACTCCGGTTCATTCCTGTGTGATTGCAGCGGCAAATTTTTTAAAATTGTTGAAGTGCGCTATAAATGCGTACGTTAGTAAATGTTATTAGAAAAAGGAACATCTTTATTTATATAGTAGTTACGGAGAATTACAAATTAGCGTGTTAACAACACGCTGCCTTAGCTTGGACTAAAGAGTGGAGGTGAGGGGGATTTTTGGCTCAGTGCCAAGGCGGGAAGTATCGCTTAAACATTGCACTTCCGGTATAATAAACAACAAAAATGACACTACGAAATTGTAGCCCCACACACCGTGTTATCCAGATCTGGTCTCTTAGGACTGTAACTTGTTCCCAAATATGAAAGCAAATATTCTTCCACGGAGACAATTGTATCAAATACTGCAGAGATCAGTGAAACAAACGTTTATTCTGCACAGCTGGACAAATCTTACTGCGCAGAAGGGATAAAAAAGCTTGATAAGCGTTGAACCAAATGTATCGAACTTAAGGGAGATTATGTAGATAAATAAATAAAAACTTTTAAAAAACACCCTTTTCATTATTTTTGCAACGGCCTTATCAAACAACCTTCGTTTATTAGAGAATCATATTGTGAAAGAAAAAAAAATGACGACTGATTTTTTTTTACAACAGCAAAGTACATTTTTTTCTTGCTACCAAAACAAACAGAAATGTTTCATGTATGCCTGATTGTTTTTTATTCCCATTGTCAATTTTTAGTTTTTTTCTATCTCTAAATAATAAAAGTTTAAATAAAAGGACTACCCCGACAAATCCAAATGATTCATCCTATTAAATCAAATCAGGTTTTTTTCCTTACACTGTAGAAACTTCTTTAGTAACAAATATTGCCCTGAAAACTAAATGCATCCTTTGACAAATACAATAATCTTAACTGTTCTGTCTTTAAAACTGTGACCTTGGAATAAGATTTAATGAAAAAAATTAAAAACAAAATAAGAAAAATGCACTGAGGGCAGATTTTTTTTTTTTAAACAGCAAAGTGCTTTTTTTTTTCTTGGAACCAAAATGGACATAAATCTTTCCTATATGCGTTTTTTATTCCCATTGTCATTTCTTTAGTTTTTTTTGCTACCTATAAATAATAAAAGCTTAGATAAAAGGACTACCTAAAAAAATCCAAATGATTTACCCTGTTAAATCACATCAGTTTTTTTTTCCTTCAGGATGGAAACATCTTCAGTAATAAATATTACACTGAAAACTAAGTATATCCTTCAACAGCTACAATGATCTTAACTATATTATGCCTTAGGCGATTAAAGTGTGAACTTAAAACAAGATTTAATTAAAAAAATTAAAAACAAGACATTTTTAAAAAAATGCATCAAAATGTTTAAATAAAACTGCTAGGTTAATGATCTAAATTAATTACTAGAAATTTTAGTTTTCTAAGCATTCTCTCTAATTTATTCTTAAACCAATCCGCAGAGATCTTCTGAATTATGGTTAATCAAAACTCCGTTTCTTCGAAAGATTTTGAGATTAGAATCGCTCCACCCATCAAAAAAGGTTAACACATTGATTGAATTTTATTTGAAGATTAATTATGTTCAGAAGGTGAAAGGTCTCTAGTGTTATAAAAGTTGGGAAAGGTTATTAGACAGAGGTAAAAACATAAATAATTACACTAAGTAGTTGCAAAACAATTTCTTTTCCCTGTTAAACTAAAAACTGCTTGATTTCATGAGTAATGGGTTGCTCAACGACATAATATATCTAAAAATTTGGGAGGTTTATTAATGAAGATTATATCATACCTTTTGTGTAATCTTCAAGATATTTGTTCTAGTTTTAGATAAATGAGAAAAAGGATGGTAAATTGGTGCTTATAACTTAAACCAAATTATTTTTTGTATAATTTTGTTTTTGATTATCGCTTATGCCTCATCTATTCCAGACCAGATCCATATAGACTTGCGGCCGTAGGGGTATGGCTTCGGTTTATAATGGCACCACAAGGGTCGGAGTCTGACTTAGCCAGGTGCCCCCTCAATTTTGACCTTGCCCCCACCCCCCAGGGGTGACATCTGTGGTGATCGTACCTTCCCCACCCACTGATCTCAAAGACGGACTTTCCAGTCTACAGATTTAACGTTTCCATATCCAGCCTAGACACGAAAGTATTTAATGACGCTTGTCGGGATTCCATCCGACTCCCTCAGTACCGAAAGCCAACACGCTACCACTAGGCTACCTCTGGCCTTATATCATTATAAGAACTGGAATTAATAGCCATTTAAATATAGATAAATTCCCAGTAAAAGAAAACCTGTTATTTGTTTCAAAACCGAAAACTACAAGCAACTGGCCAAAAGTCGTGCCATTTCCTAATATAAATGTATGTTCAGCTGTTTCTCACATTCACAAGAATTGTTACTTGTTGAATTATTACTTTTGTTTTCATGAAAATTTATAAAAACAATCAATGTGATTTTGGTTCATTTATTAATGTAATTATTTACTGAGATTGGACATATCGAATACATAATGCGTTACACTTCATAAGGACACAGTGTGGCAGAAGAGTTTGCAGTGGCGTCCAATATTGTTGCAGTCATGTTACAGGCTTGAAGAAAGTTCTACGAGTGTGTAGCGTTCTCTTGTATTTGAGGTTCCGGTCTGTGACATTAGAATATGAGCTGTGTACGTGTCGTCATTCTCCGATGTAAATGATGTGTTTTGCGATTTCCTTGCGATGGGAAGTCACAACGAAACTTATATGTTTTTGGTGTTTTATGTTTTATATAATATAAATTTAAAAAAAAACATTTGCTCGAAAACTTCAGATTTTAGTTCGTAAGGCAATTGGTTAAGCAATGAATGTAAATAATTCTGGGTGCTGCAATCCAAGAACTGAATTTTCACTGATTTATGTTGTATATGATGCAACGATGGCGCATAGATATGTCGAAGGTGGTGTGTTATATTCCCGTATCGACCATAGTTTGTACTGCAATGTGATAGACAGGTCCTTTTCGAAATCCTCTATTTTAGGTTTTCCTTGATGGTTCGATCTTTTATAAAAGGATGTCATTTCATATAAAATAACATACTTGATGTTATTCTTTACAAAAAATATACTAAGTTCCTTTCAATACACAAAATATATGTGGTGTCACTCAATGCAAAAAAATACACTTGGCATCATTTATAAAAAATATACATGGTGTCATTCTAAACGAATATTATACTTAGTGTTATTATATGCAAAAAATATATTAGATGTCATATTACAGAGGCTGTTCGCACATTTTTTAGACGATTTTGGTAAGCGGTAATAAAAAATCGTTTGCTGCAAAAGAAATAATTGCAATTGTACTATGTTTTTAAAAGTCAAAATTATCGTCTGCGGCTTGAAAGTTTTGTTTTTATTCAAAATGGCGTTTTTAACAAAGCAGTGGTTCGAACGCTACATTTATGCTCTTTCCGAAGAGAAATATGCATACTCCGTTATCAAAAAACGATGTGAGAGTCGTGGTTTTGTGATATCTAAAGCGTCGATAGGCAATATCGTCAACAAGAAAGGAAAAAAAACGTTAAATTGGAGCCTCAAGTAGGACAAAAATTCCAAACAAGTATCCAAGGAAAAAACGGACATCTTCGACTATTGCAAAGGTACGTTGTTTAATGTTAAAAGAAAATCCCCCTAGTCAAAGGACAGTTGCAAAATCATTAAAATGCTCGGTGTCCACTGTAAACAAAATGATAAAAGTTGATTTAAATCTTAAGAAAGCGAAAAAACGCAATGTGCATCGTCTTCTTCCAAATCATATCGCTGAACGCAGGACAGGCTGCAGAATTCTATATGAGAAACACTTATCCAAAGAAAAATGGAAAACAATTGTCACAATAGATGAATCAGGGGTGTATTTAAATGATTGCAACAAAAAAAGAGCCATTTATTATCATAAAAGGGAAGAAAAAAATTTATGTACATGGTTCAAAGAATCGAAAGAAAGTTTTTCTAAGGTTTTCATGATTGTTGCTGGTTTTTCTTATAAAGGCAAGTTAAAAATAAAGAGAGTGGAAACAAATATCAAGATTAACTCCAAATACTATCAGGAACATATTTTATCGCCAATTTTTCTGAATGAAATTCCATAGCTTTACCCACAGTGCCATCAATCTGTGAGACTCCATCAGGACAAAGCTAGCAGTCACACATCAAAATCCACTGTAAATTTCCTAAAAGAAATGGAACAAAAAACTGGTATCAAGGTCATACCCTTCACTGATATCCCTACAAAATCTCCCGATGTATCACCTATGGATTTTTGTGCTTTCGGACTTTTAAAATCTGCATTATCCAAACGTCGTCCCAAAACCCTTACAGGACTCTGGAAAGCTGTTCAGGAGGAATGGGATAGAATACCTCTTCTGACACTTCAAAAGGCATTATTATCCTGGAAATTGCGGTGTCGAAAGATAGTTCAGAATATGGGATGTCAAATAGAATATTTAAAACGCAAGAATTTTATGTAATTTAGTTTTGTGAATACAATATATATCGTCTAAAAAATGTGTGAACAGCTCTGTATACAAAAAATACAGGGTAATTTTTTAAAAAACTCACAGTACTCAGAGACATCTGTAGTGCAATCTATCATCCGGAATATCACCAAAATTGATAGAGAGACTAAGAACGACATGACAAAGAGTTTTCCCGTGAAAAAAAATTTAGTTCCAAAAGTCACCGATAGGGGAAGATATGGCACTCTTGTTCTCCGCGTACCCGAAAATTTGCATAAAAGGCAAGTAAAACAGTAAAATACAATTTTACGACTATATAGTCGAAATCACCCTGTATATTAACATAATATAACATCCTATGCTTGTAACTAGCAAAAGCAATAACAAAGAGAATTTTAAACACAGTCGAATTCGCTTATAACTAGCATGAAACGACCAATATTTTTACTGGTTATATCAGTGTGCTAATAATAAAAACATTGTTATAAAAATTATTGACACATTAATTATAGTTTACCAATTGTTTTTTTTCTTTCGTACATAAAAATTATTGGTTTACTTCCTATGCAGATCTTCCGTCTGCTTTTATTTTTTCCTTCGAGTAAAACTAATTGCTTAGAATAAATTGTCACCTGTACACATCGAAAAAAAAATTTCACGCATTCCAAAGCTACGGAAATATTATTGATGGTTCTATGAGGAATTTCTCATTAAATCATCAGTTGCAAACATATTTTTCTTTTATTTTTTTGTGGAGAGGTTTGCCCTTTTATTTCGGTCAAAAAATATCTTAAAGTACATTCTAAGTCACTACATTATTATAGATACTCAATTTTCAAACTCGGAAGCAATCACTTCCAAATTTGCTGTGCGTTTTCAAAGTATCCAACTACGTTGGGAACAATTTTTTTTTCAAATACTTTACTAATGAATATTTCTTATTTATTTTTTCGTGGAATATAGGACCAAGAGTGGGAAATGATGAAAAATGTTCAGTAATCAGGTCACTTCAAAATTTTAAATGTAACAAATTTTTATCTAAAACTTCTCTAATTTTACAAAAAATGCATATAACATAGATTTTATTTTTATCACATGAAGGCAAGGCCCTCGTTAGTGTATTCAACAGAAAAACAATTGATATTTTGAAATCTAAAAAAAAAAACAGAGAATTTTATGCAATTACATTTAAAATTTCAGTATTTTGTCATATTTTTTATGAATACAGATAAAAATCAACAAGCAACATGCCTGGAGCCAAATCTACAACTTATTACAATATGTTGTTAAACATGCCAATTGTTTTTGGAACTTAATCCATACAATTTATACACTGCCAAGATTTCTGGCCATTCATTTGAAGGGGCACCGAATAGGTGGCCAGCATTACCCCCTACAAGCCAACCTTGTAATTTAAGAACCGAGTCAAGTGACGAGACAGGAACACTTGCCTCGTACCTCCTGAGGTAAATTTGAGAACTTGGAGGACATTGCAGCCACGACAGATTTTACGTGTACCAGCTGCCATTAGTGTATACGGAGATGGATTTGCAGCGACGGGCATCGAACCATAGACTTTCAGAACACTTGCCAGCTGCCCTTGTCAACTGGGCCGTCGAGGATTGTTCATTACAATCTAAATATTACAAAACATACGATACTCGTATAACTGTAAAATTTCATAGACGTATCATGCTTATATTTTGGGCTATCACAACGGTCGTATAGTCTTTTTCATAAAAAATAAGTTCTTAAGGAAGCATAATTAAAGTGTTCGATTTGTGTTGAAATCGACAGCTTCTGCTCTTAATCAAATCGCTATAATTTTACTTTTAATTATCATGTAGAAAAAATAAAAGCAGATTTAGAGATAGAAATTTACTTTCTTTAAGAAACAGGAATAAAAATAATTTCGGAATTTTCACCAAAATCGACGTTTCAATTTTCTCGGATACTTTGAGGAATTCATCAATGTTTTCTTCCTCCGTGGATTGTTTATTTTTAGGAATCATATACTTTTAAACTGCGAAAATGAAGTTTTCTAAGAAAATAAATTGACGACGAAGGAAGTCAATAAATGTAATCCTTTGAATAAACGGAATCTCATTTGTTAAAAGCGACTTTTGCTCATAATAAGTGAGCACAGTTTCATACCCGTAATGTTGATTGAACAATTTATCCTAATTTCTTCTCCAAAGCTGGGTATTTGTTAAATCTGAGATCACTGTAAATGAGTCAGTTAGCATTTCAACATAAAATCCCGCCAATCAACGTGATTAAGTTGAATTTATGCCATCAAATTATGAGAAGCGAAAACCGTAATTAGTACTGCCAGACATTTGTTAAAGAGAGCGTAATGCAAAAAAAAACACACAAAAAAACAGAGGATTACTTGAAAACAGAATAAAACAAGCATTTAATATTAAAATCTTTCGCCATTTTTGTGACTTCTTTTTCTCGACGTTCATGCAAAGTAAAAGAAAAAGCATGTAATAAAATTTCTCTACGTTAGTCTAAAATATTCAAAAAATAAACTTTTCCAGAATGCTGGAAAAACTTCCCGCCTCAGGTTAATGAAACATTGCAAGTTCCAAGTCAGTTATAGTGTGCTAAAAAATAACTATTTTTTTATTAAAAATGAGCTTTTTATGCATTTAAATTGCCCACTTTGTTTTTCTTTCTGGAAATATACGACTTTTTCATGACATCATTCAGTTTAGACTTAAATGGAATTTAGGAAGATTTGAGTTTCTTAAAAATTCAAGTCTTTCTGCAGATGCTTTATGTTTTTTTACGGTTGAGTTAGTTGAAATTACTTTGTGAAATTTCGGTTGAAAGAAACCCAGGAGAAACAATTCTTTCGTTTCATGTGATTTTTCATTTGATGAAAGTAAAATTGGACTATTAATTTACATGCCACTTCTAAATTTTAATTTACTAAAAGGAGGGTTTTTAAGCATAAAACACTACACTGTTTTTTCTGCCCTGCCACCTAATTTATGAGTTCAAAAATTGTATTTTTTATCTCTTTAGGATTTGAGAATTTTTAATTACTCCTAAAATTGCAGTTCTAGTTACATTTAAAAGTAATATTATTTAAAGTGCAAGTAAGCAATTGGTTTCGAGATGGAGTCAACATATTGCATCTTCACACGTCTTTATGTAGCTAGTGGACAACAAAGATACTAGTCATTTTCAGTTCTGTAGCTAATGCTTTACATTTTTGTTAATTTCTACAAACTCTTTATGTTAGCAGTGGGTAACAAAAGTGTTATTTATATTCAGTTCTGCTGCTAATGCTTCACATATTTTAAAATTTCTACAAACTCTTTATGTTAGCAGTGGGTAACAAAAGTGTTAGATATATTCAGTTGTGTTGCTAATGCTTTACATTTTTGTTAATTTCTACAAACTCTTTATGTTAGCAGTGGGTAACAAAATTGGTAGATATATTCAGTTGTGTTGCTAATGCTTTACATTTTTGTTAGTTTTGTATAATGAGAATTTATTTTCCGAAAATTTAGCTGAAAATTATTTTGCAATAAATTCTATTTTCATTGCATTATTGGAAAATATAATGATTCAATGAACAAATATGTCATATAATGATAAAGCAAAATGATGTAAATCTAACTAATGATTTCTAAGATTTATTTCAGACAGTTCACTGAATGGGTATAAAATTTGCCTATTATTAAAATCTGATATAACATATAAAATAGCAAAATTTTCGTCTTTTTAATTTTTTTTCGTTGTTGTTCAATTCAACGTCTGGCTGTTTTTGTTTACTGAAATTTTACTAAATACATTTCTAATAATGTTATACTTACATATAATTAATGATTAACAAATAGACCATAAGTGTCACAGTGATAATACTATGCCCTTAAATACAATTAGATGAGGAGTCATATTATAATTGAATTGAGTGTATTACCCAAAAAAGACTAATAATTGTCTTTCTAAAAGTTATCGAAATCCTTTAGTTGAAACATTAAATTGGAAATATCTTGTTAAATATATTAATATTTAAAAATGGGATACTCAAGATGTCTTTTTTCCCTTAATTTTTTAAAGCAATAAAATGCAAAACGCTATCCAAAAATAAGTAACGTGTAAGAAATTTTGTCTACAATATACTCGCTTTCTTAACCTCGAGATCGGTATTCTGTCAGTTAAACTATTTCTTCGTTATATAAACTTTCCGTTTTTAATTATACTTCATATATTTTACCCCTTGTTTTTCAGGCTAAAAACACGTCATCTTTCGTATTAATGTTTTGTTGCAATACTGAAATTATTTTTACCACTGTAAAATTTTTTATAAACATTCTGACTGAATACTCGAACACGATCGAGAACCCGCCGGCAAGAAGAATTCAGGCTTAAGACGTTTTCATGCTCCTTTCAAGAACCTTTCAAAACATTCTTAGTTATTAGGTAGCGAAATAGACTGAACTTACCCCAAAATCTTTGATGTGCAAGCGTTTATGGTGAAGAGTAGAAAAAATTGCACCTTCTACAGCAGGTGTATTCAACATGCGGCCCTGGACATCAAGTAATGCGGCATCACAAAGTCGTAAACTTTGTTAGACTTATCTTCGCAGACATTAAATCTATCATAATCACGTCTTATTCATGGTACCGCTTTTTAGCCACGAGTAAACTTCTGAGCAACATTTTTCAAGGTTGAAGTGCACGGAGAGTATATTTAGATGGACAATTTCTGATGACTATCTCAAGAATTCACTAAGAATTGCAATCACTTCCGTTGAACTAAACATGCAATTGTTTAACAAAAAGGGGAGATATTACACTTGTTTTATATTCAAGTTTTTTCTCTTTTTTTAAGAGTTTCAAAAAAATTATAAAGGAAGGTCAGAGGTAGTCTACCGGTAGCGCGGTGGCTTTTGTCACTGAGGGTGCTCAAATCGAATCCCAACAAGAGCCGTTAAATATCTTGGTATCCAATCCGGATATAGGCATGTTAATTTCGTAGCCCGGAAAGTCCTTCCATAAGGTCTGTGGGTGTGGAATCTACGATCTCTCCCCCAGATGTCGCCTCTGGGGATGCTCGGTCAAAATTGTGGTGGCACCTATACAAGACGGACTCCGACCCTTGTGGTGTATTATTACAGAAGGTCGTTCGCACTCTAAGTTTTATGTATAAATGCCGTATTTTTTGCGTTGATTTGCTTCGATCTGGTAGCCATGGTTCTTAACAATACCTCTAATTCGAATTTTCCATGAAAACAAACTTTTTCTTAGTACTGTCATGTCAATTTTACCTCATTCCTTTTGGACCATTTTCCAAAGTCCGCCCAGTGTTCTTGGATGCCGTTTTCCTAAAGCTCATTTCAATAAACTGAAAGCGCAAAAGTCCATTGGAGAAGCGTCAGGTGAATTTACAGGTATTTTATTAAATGGGATACACTTTATTCCTGTTTCTGATTCTTTCTTTGCTAAATAAGCGGCAGTTTATTTAGACGTGTGACTAGAGGCTTTGTCCATATGAAGCTCAAATTTATCAATGTCCTTTCCATATACGGCTGGAATTTCTTCTTCAAAAATTGGTTTTAAAATATTCTGCTGATAGTAGATTTAATTAATTTTGGCTTTACTTGAGACTTTTTTCATTTTTGATTTGCCGTTATAAGAAAATCCTTCAACTATCATGAATGTCTTGAAGAACTTTTCTGTACACCGACGAAGCCATTTCGTACGGTCATTTTCGTCAGTTGAGCAATAGAAAATTGATCTTTTTTATTACAGTAATTTAAATATACCAATGCCTCATCGAGTGTTAGCGCAAATTTTCATTTTCGGCAGATAGGTGTTTTTTGTATAATTTTATACAATTTTTTTCGTTCTGCAATATACTTTGGCAAAAGCAGATGAACTTTAGGTTTAAACACCTTTCTTTAACTTCAAATCTTTACGAATGAATTTACTTACAGTGCCAGAAGACATACCTAGTTTCAATGAGTCGGTGGATTTTCTTTTGGGATCACATATTTCCCTTTCTTGCCATTTTCCTGCGTTCGAACAGTTTTAGGATGAGGTTTTGCGGTCATATTTTCATTTTTGCTTTCAGGTAGACATTTATTTTTTCTTTGAAATTTAATATAGTATAAAAAAACGTTTTTTAACGCCATAAACGCGATTTTTACACCGCTTTATAATTTGTTGATAGGAATATTTCGCCTCGGAAAGCGTAGTTACGTAACCTTCGAGCCATCTATCAATTTTAGGAAACATTTTCAAAATAAATCTTTTTGTTTACATTCCAATCAAAACTTAACAGTAGCAGACGATTATTCTGAAGTTGCCAATTTTTTATCTCAAAATGCAAACGACAAAAATAAATTACAAAATAGTTTCCATAAAGTGCGAACGACCTTCTGTATAAACCGGATCCGCGCTGCCAAGTCCGAAGCCTATATGGACCTTTTCTGGCACTTCCGGCTAGGGGGCATTAGGAACAACAACAATAACAAATAAAGGAAATTTTATTTCTTATATACAACAACTACATTCTGTAGTTTATTTGCGGCCCCATGGCAAATTTTCTTCACTTACTTCTGCCCTAGCAACTCAAAAGGTTAAAATTTTATGCTCTACAGTTTTGCATATAACTTATTACACTTCATGGTGGATAAGTGATGAGACCTCCAGTTGTGGCTCCTATTTATGTCCTGTCATCCTTTCAACTTGTCTTGTGTGTAGGGCCAGTAAAACATATTTTAAAACATTGACGGTTCAGAAATAAGAGTAATGACAGCATATTAATCAGAACATGGTAAATAATAACACTGCACATTGCCCATAAACCCGCTTTGCATTTCCACAATTATGAATATCACTTGAGGATAAAACTTGAAAGTACTTACAAACCTCAGACAAGAGAAGAAACGGTGTTACATTATTAAATAAAAACACCCATATCATTTAAATAACATTCATTTACAAAGACCACACATTTATCCTAGTCTACAAATATAACAATCATCTACTTCACACTAAACTAACGTTGTGGAACTCATCAGATTATGAATAGTCATACTACACTACTTATCAAAAAACAAAAGGTCTATCAAAAAACAAAAGGTCTATCAAAAAACAAAAGGTTATCAAAAAACACTACTTATAGAAAAACAAAAGCTTTCAACAAACATGTCACAAGTGACTTAAAGATTTGTTTCACTATTCTACTTTTTATTTCGGGTCTTAGGTAGATGGTATTATTTGTGTTTGCATGATCGTTGTTTTCACTAGTAACGGCCACCAGTTATTTCACTAGTCCCTCTAATAGCCACTATTATACCTGGGTGCCTTAACATCGATGCGTTTTACTGCCTACCATAAAAGTCGTTAAAACATAATTTACGATAAAATATTTTTAATGCTTTAAAAACAAATCTTTAACTCAACATATAAATGCGTATCAGAAACTATGAAGTTAACAATTCTAATGCCATTCGTATTTTTTACCCATTTGACGTAATCAGTACAAGACTATTTTTAGAAGTACTGAGCAAAAATTGCTTATTCGTAATACCTATGTAATTTCAACGGAAAATATTAAAGACGTTACTTTCAGTGTTTGAATAATCATTGTGTTCATTAGTCGCCTCCGTAGCTGCCGAGTGCCAGTAGAGTTTCGGCCAGGGTTTGAATATGGGTACTTTAAAATCGAGGAGCTTTTCTGCTTACACAAAAGCGTTGTTAGAAAAATACTTATAAAATATTAATCAGTATAAATAACTTTAATTCAAAACATGAATGCGTATCAGACACTTCAAAGTTATATTTTTACTACACCATTTGTATTTTATACCCATTTTATGAAATTAATTAAAGAATATTTTCAGGAATACTGGGCAAAAATTTGTTATTTTTCCTTGATACTTAGGCAGTTTCATAGAAAAAAAATTTAAGCCGTTACTACAATACTACCTGGCCAAAAGTATCCGGACACCCCCCTACAGAAGTGGATCTTGCAGGTGACTTAATTCGATGCGTAACAGAAAGCTATATTAGGTTGGTAGTGGTTTGTCATATTTATGCGTTTGTGAGACAATGAGTAAGTCAAAGGAGCTTAGTGACTTTGATCGTGGAATTATAGTGGGATGCCACCTTTATGGGAAATCAGTTCGGGAAATTTAGGACATTCTACAGAAGCCAAAATCGACTGTGAGGGATGTAATTGTGAAGTGGAAACGTCGAGGCAGTGAAACTGCAGAAAACGGAGTGACAGGCCAAAGAAATTAGTGAACGCAGCCGTAGAACTCTGAAAAGGGTAGTGAGACAAAATCACAAGTCCTCGTTGATTGAGATAACTCAGGAGTTCCCAAGTTCATCAGGTGTTAGTGCTAGCAGCAGAACTGTTAGTCGAGAGTTTAAAAACCAGGGATTCATTCAGCCGCTCACATGCCGAACATCACTCCCTAGAATGCAAAGCTTCGATTGAAATGGCGCAAAGCTCACCGTCATTGGACTGTGGACATGTGGAAAATTGTTCTTTGGAGTGAGGAATCTCGGTTTGCAATCTGGAAGTCCGATGGACGCGTCTGGGTTCGGTGGATGCCCTGCGAGCGCTTCTTACTTGACTGCATTCTGCCAACAGTTAAGTTTGGTGGTGGGAGCATCATGGCATGAGGGTGTTTTTCATGGTTTGGTCTAGGTTCCTTAGTTTGTGTGGTTGGGAACATGAACTCTGAGATGTATGTGGACATTCTGGACAATGCTGCTCTCCCAACTCTATGCAATATTTCGGTGTAGGCCCATTTGTCATCCAGCAGGATAACTACTCCATTCACGCATCGAGACGTGTGCAGGCAGGGTTTGACGAAATGGGTGTTCAAAAACTGGACTGGCCTTCGCAGAGCCCCTATCTAAATACCATTTAACATCTTTGGGACGAGGCCACCTTTGCCCGCTAAATCGACCATCTTCACTGCGAGCACTCACTTCAGCTGTGATGGACACCTGGAAGTCAATTCCTATGGACACCTATCAAAAACTGGTGGAAAGTCTCTCCAGACGTGTACAAGCTTTCATCGATGAAAAAGGAGGACCAACATCATATTAATATATGACTCCCGACTCTCCGAGTCCGTAACACTGGGCGTCCGGATACTATTGGCTAGATAGTGTATTAGTGATTGCACGATCGTTTTTTCATTTGTCGCCTCTGTAGCAGCAGATTGCCAGTAGAGGTTCGACCAGGGATCGAGTCTGGGTGCATTAATATCGAAACGATTTTCTGCTTTCCTAAAAGCGTCATCAGAAAGATACCTGATGAAAAAATAATTGAAATGCGCTTAAAAAACTCAAAATATGAATGAGTAACAGAAACTGTAATCTTATTGTTTTACCATCATTTACATTTTCCCCCCATCTGACATAATCAGCTCAAGAATATTTTCAGAAATATTGAACAAACATGTTTTATTATTATTCCTAATACTTATATAATTTCAAAGAATAAAGGTTAAAAAAAGTTACAAAACAATGCATTTGGAAAAAATTTTTGACTAAAAATTTGAATGCTTATCAGTAATTATAAAGTTTCATCTTAAAGGTCATTTGAATTTTTTACCCTTTTGATGTAATCAGTACAAGGATATTTTCAGAAATACTAAGCAGAAATTTGTTATTACTCCTAATACGTATGTAATTTCAACGAAAATAGATTAAAAAAGTTACTAAACAGAAACGCAAGCGAGAGAAAAAGTCATGAAATATTCATACCTTAAAACCTTTTATTTTCAAATTTTTAGTCCTGTCAAACCAATAAGAAGAACTTCCGGAGAACTTTTCCCTTTTACTTCATTGCCTCATATCTGCACTTCTGAGTATAAACTTCAACTGACATCTTGACATATATTCAGTCGGACAAAAATATATTCAAAAACTTTGCGCTTTTTAATTGAGTTGGAGACATTTCGAGAGTATGAGATATTTTTCTTAGGCCTTGCTAATATAAAATTTAATAAAAATTTGTTCATGCATATGACATGACTTAAACAGCTTAAAAATTCACATTTCTTAAAACTTAAAACTTCTAAAAAATGCATATTGAAAAAAAAATACTTTTCGAAAACATCAATACAAGCCTCGTCATTTTTAGTTTATTTAGAGGAAAAAAAAATGTGTTTTCACTGAGCAAATGAAAACCCCATCAAGATAGTTAACAATTTTTTTTCATGTCGAGAAATTTCCCATCTAAGTTATTTATGGGTAAATTATTAATTTACAATTTTTGAACCTGGATATTAATTCTTAAGTTAAAAAAACATTTTATTGTATTAGCCCCTTGCACGTTAGAAAGAAAAATGAAATCCAAATTCAATCCGCTTAAAAATGCATAAAAAGGCATAATTTGTTTTTAACTGTGTTCATGCATATGTAATGATTTAAACAGCTAAAAAATGCATATTTATTATAACTTTTGGAAAAAAAAACTTTTGAAAATATCCAAATAAGCCTCGTAAATGTTAGTTCTTTATTTATAGGATAAAAACTTGTATATTCACTGAACAAATGAAAAAAACCATCTAGATATATTACAAATTTTTTCATGACTGGAAATTTCCTGTCTAAATTATTTAATTGCAATTTATTATTTTGAAATCATTATTTATGAACCTGTACATTAATTTTTAAGATCATTTAAGTAATAAACATTTCCTTGTTTTAGCCTCTTGAACGTTAAAAAGAAAAAGATACATCTAAACTAAATACGTTTGCATAAAAATACGTATATTTTTTATTTGTGTTTTCATGCATATGACGTGAAATAAATTGCTAAAAATATGTATATTTGTTAAAATTTCTGAAAAAACACTTTTAATAACATTCATATAAGTCATTAATAACATTCATATAAGAATGAAAACTTGTATATTCACTGAACAAATGTAAACATAATTTAGATGTGTAATACATTTTTGAATGTTAGGAAATTTTTACCTGAATTTCTTATGAGTAATTTAAGTATTTGTAATTATTACTTTTGAATATGTTCATTAATTTATAATTTAAAGAAATTATTTAGCCCTTAGCACACTGAAAAGAAAAATGAAATCTAAACTTAATCCGTTTGCAGAAAAATGCATAAATTAGTTTTATTTATGTTCATGCATATGCCATGTCTTAAACAGTTTTTAAAAAAGCATATTTCTTAAAACTTTTTAAAAAGCATTTAAAAAAATGCTTTTAGAAGCATCCATATAAACCTCACTATTTTTAATTTTATTTTGAGGATGAAAATTTGCATCTTCACTTAAGAAAAAAAACACTTTTAAATATTTAATAAATGTTTGTATGACAAGAAATTTTGTATCTCAATTGATTATAAATATATTATTAATTTGCAATGATTATTTTTGACCTGTACTTTAGTTCTTACGTTAAATAAACGTTACAATAATTTATCCCCTTGCAAATTAAAAATAAAAAGGAAATGCAAACTTAATCCCTTTACATAAAAATGTACAATTTATTATGTAAGATAATCTCTTGGAGACATAATTAATTTTTTCTACCTTCAATTGAATTCAAACTTTTGAGAAGGTATTCTGATATCAAAAAGTGTATGTATTATCAAATTCGAAGAAATTTAAATTCAAAAGGAGAGACTACTAAAAATAAAGTCCCATGTGTCTTTTTCTTATCTCTAGTTTAAAACCTTTTATTATGAATCTAAAACTCTATAAAATAAATTTAGATATCAAAAAACTTGTGGAAATAACATAAGAAATTCATTAGTACAAATAGTACTTAACATCGACCTTTTGTCTTTCTGTGTACCTATTAAATTGATGTAGTTAAGCATTTAATAATTTTCATAAACAATACGACCAAAAAAATAAGAAACACTCATTAAAACTATTGAACAATACTTATGACCGAGGGACATTATTTATGGCTCTACATGTATAAGAATCCATTAAAAATAAATGGATAATAAAATACTTTAAATAAAGTTCTTGAGATTAAATAAAGAGGTTTGTATTACAGCTCATATTCAAAATATTAGAATAATTACATTTTTTTACAAATTGAAAATATCGTTTGGTAATTTAATGTCTTTTAATGCAAATATGCAAACGATATTTTTATTAAGAACTTATTGTTGATTAAACTTATTTATTATCTTAAAATTAATATCATTTTTGAAAAAATTAATTGGAAAAAAAAAATTATTTTGAAAAGTCAAAATATTAGAATATTTATTCAAGTGGTTCAAAATATTAGAATATTTCACACCAATTCTCCTTTAATTATCACCAATTCATAACTAGTGGCATCATTGATTAAATTCAGATGATTTTATTTAAAATCAGTATTCTTTTTGCAGTTTGTTTGCTTTTTCGTCTTAAAATGGGTCGTGTGAGGGATATTCCTGAATCTATTAAAGTTCGTATGGTTGATTTGTATCGGCATGGTAAAAATCAATGTTATATAGCGAATTATTTACATTGTTCACAATCAAGCGTTAGTAAAATACTGACACAAGATTAAAAATATAGAAAATTTCAAAAAAATCGCCGAAATGGCGGCCGAAAACCAAAAACATATGCTAGAGATGACAGGAAACTGAAGCGTATAGTTAAGAAAAACCGTTTTAAAAGTGTGCGATTCTTGCACCAAAAATGGAAAGAAGAAGAAGTTGAAGTTTCTAAATCGACAACATTAAGACGTCTCCATAAATTTAAGTTTGAATCTCGTGTACCGAAAACAAAACCTCTCATGACTGCAAAACAAAAGCATATAAGATTGAATTGTTGTAAATCAAGACGTCTATGGAGCGAAGAAGATTGGAAAAAAATATTATTTAGTGATGAAAGTATGTTTTGTGTTTCATATGGTAATCAAGGTATTCGAGTTTGGAGAATGAAGCAAGAAGCATTTGATAAAGAATGTCTTAAACGTTCGGTAAAATTTGCTGCTATTCTCATGGTTTGGGGTTGCATGAGCGCAGAAGGATCTGGAAAGTTATGCATCATCTACGGAAAGGTTAACTCTCAGATATATCAAGAAATTTTGGAATATTATATGATTCCATCATCAGAAGATTTATTTGAAGATGATTTCATCTTTCAACAAGATTTAGCGTCACCGCATACCTCGGTGTTAACTAAGAATTGGTTCCGCCAACGTAAAATTAAGGTACTTCCTTGGCCACCAAACTCACCAGACATTAATCCCATCGAAAACTTATGGGGTATAATGAAGAAAAAACTCCAAGAAAATCCCCCTTCAAGTAAAACTGAGTTAGTGGCACGTATAAAGTCTATTTGGGCTAATATTGATAGAAATGTTTGTAAACACCTTGTATATAGTATGCAAGACTGATTGTACGCTGTTATTAAAGCTAAAGGGGATGCTACAAAATATTAACTACCATTTACTTCATATTCATAAGGTAATATTTTTGCGTAAAATAAAATATTCTAATATTTTGAACCAATCCAAATTTTATTCTAATATTTTGATGTGTATCAGATGGCTGTTGTATACTTAATTTATTGTATTTTATATTTTGTAAATGTTAAAATCTTATCTAAGCATTCCAGATTTAATTTATAAGAAATTTAATTCCATTTACTTAGTATCAAAAATAAATAAATGGAAAATAATTTCTTTCTTATTACTTTTTCTCAATTATTCTAATATTTTGAATCTGAGCTGTACAAGGGGTAATTTTTTTTATATCATAACATTTCGACAATAACTCATCCCTTCTAAGTGTGCTACAATATTACAGAAAAATATTAAACATCTAGCTATTTATGTTGCTAATATTCTCTCTTTTCTTGAAATACAAAAATGTCGTTCATTAATTACAGAAGTTGAAGACTGAAGTGGATTACACTGATCAGAACATTATAATGAAAACATTTATAAGGAAAGAAAAATTCAGGTAGTCTCTTATAAAGAAACTACCGCGGTTATTAACGTAGAATTACTTATCGCTGCTTACCTCTTTTGTATGTATATATATATATATATATATATATATATATATATACACTGCTGGACATCCAAATTGCAACACCAAGAAAGACAAGAGATATCACAACAAAATTTATTTTGTAGATAGCATGTTGACCAAGTATCAAATGATTAAATTTATAGACTTCTGTGAAGTGTGGTTCCTGCCAAAATCAGTAGCCAGAGTAGCCGCCATTGTTGGAGATCACCGCTGCCACACTCCTCGGCATTGATTCAAAGAGACTTTGGATGAGTTCTTGGGGTACAGCAGACCAAGCAGCTTCCACACGTTGCCACAAAGTTGATCTGCTGTGGCAGCTGGGGATGGAATCTGGGTCAATCGTAGAGCAACCATGGACCACATGTTTTCTATCGGCGAAAGATCCGGAGAGCGAGGTGGCCAGGGAAGAAATTCAATCTGGCGATTGACGGAAAACCGTTGGACAATGCGTGCCACGTGTGGTCGCGCATTATCCTGTTAAAATATGACTGCGGGCAAGCCCTGAAGGTAAGGAAGGACAACTGGCTCCAACACCTCGGAGATGTAGCGCTGGTTGTTTAAAGTACCGGCAATGCGTACTAGAGGTGTGCGAGAGTGATATCCAATACTGCCCCATACCATAGTACCCGGTACAGGACCAGTGTGGCGGTGCATAACGCAGCTGTTCAGCATCCTCTCTTCACGGTGTCTCCAGACTCGAATGCGACCATCGTGGTGTTGCAGACAGAAGCGTGACTCGTCAGTAAAGACAATTTCATTCCATTCTGCTGTCCACATCCTTCTGTCATCGCACCATTGGCGGCGGAGACGTCTGTGGTTCTGCGTCAAGGGTAGACAAAGCAATGGACGTCTTGGGGACAGACCACTGTGCTGTAAACGGCGTCGAATGGTACACGTTTTTTGAAAAAACCACAAGAAAAACACAATTGCCAAACTTGAAATCGTTGAAATCTCCAAGCCTTAAATAGCGCTTTGAAGTGGCGCCACAGGCGCGCGTGATGTGCGTCTGCGCTGAAATTCTAATCCTTTGCATATCTCACCTCCGCTAATGCATGTTGTAAATTTCATGTTATTTGCATGTTTCCTTCAGGGTGTTGCATTTACAGTGGCCAGTAGTGTATATATATATATATACAATCATTTGCATATCTCACCTCCGCTAATGCATGTTGTAAATTTCATGTTATTTGCATGTTTCCTTCAGGGTGTTGCCTTTACAGTGGCCAGCAGTGTAGATCAAAATTTAAAGTATTTAACCATTTAAAAAAACATTAAATATTTTAAATTCTTGATTTTATTTTTAATCGTAAAAATGACGGCATTCAGTCTTTTTAGTAAGAAAAAAACTCCCGTCTGTCTGGTATTAAAGAGCTTTGAATCGTTATCATGAACTGTTCTACACTCTAACCACGTAATTCAAAATTAGCTGAAACTCTAAACAAGATTTAAGCGCGTAAACCCCGAATATCTGTTAAGAAATAGACCACTCTGCCACACTCTTGATCTCTCCTGTCATGGTAAACTCAAAGCAACTCTAGTTTCACTGAAATTTCTCACACTGGGGTTTCCTCTTCGGGTAACAGCAAGTCTGAGAAACACGCACGCTAGTAAACACTTAGTAAATACCCGCTTTATACCAGTACGTTTCCTTAACTAATTAGGTATTGTCAGACAATTACAATATCGAAATTACAATTAATATTAATATTTGCCCTCAGTTCTCATCTTATGCGGCATTGGAAAATGAGTTTAAGAAACCATTGGTATGGTAAACAAAGCTAAACACTAGCTTTAAATGTTACAATCTCTATCTAGTCTAAAAATGGAGGAACGAAAAACTATTATTCTCAAAGAGACCTAATGGTATTTATACAAAAAACACTCAAGAATATTTTAAAATGCTATGCATTTATTCTATGATTATATGATGGTTAACTGACTTCCTTGAATATAGTTTTGATCATAAATTAATTGTCTAAAGTACTTAATACATCACTTTATCTAAATATTTATATTTTTTTGTTTGCTTTGATTCCTCTTATGAGTATTTTCGCTATAACGGAATTCAAACGTCAGAAGAGATCAGACGAAAGATTAAAGAGACTGTTCTTAAATAAGTCTAATTGTATTGAGACTGGTAAACAAGACTATTTTTAAGCATTTTGTATTAACTATTTTAAGCATTTTGTATAACTTTTCTGATGCTTAATTTTTTACGATTTGTAGAATGTAACTGATTTACTTGAAGGTAGTTTAGATTATAAATATATCTTTCAAGTAATTAACACTGATCTTTATCTAAATATTTAAATTTTTCGTTTTAATTCCGCTTATGAGTATCTTTCTTAAAATGGAATTCAATCATGAGAACAGATCAGACTGAAGATTAGAGAGACCGTTCTTAAAAAAGTCTAATAGTATTGACAATGAAAAACAAGACTATTTTTAAGCATTTTATATTAACTCTATATCTTTTCTGATGCTTAATTTTATATGATTTTTAGAATGTAACTGATTTCCTTAAAGGTCATTTAGATCATAAAATAATGATTGCAAATATTTAACACTAAACGTCATCCAAACAGTTGTTTATTTTTTTTTCCTTTGATTTTGCTTGTGAGTAATTTTCTCAAAACGGTATTCAAACATCTGAAGATATCAGAGGAGATATTAGAGTAGCAGAGCGAACGTCAAAGATCAATTGGAACTAGTATAATCCATATCTTTGATAAAACAATTATTTATCACTAAGTGGTACAAGTCTAATGCTCACAAAGTCATTACTAGCTTCTGAGTTTCTTTTTGCATCGGATTGTATTTTTTGAAGAATATATCCGATAAGGTAGTATTGATATATTATACTGCTGCAAGACTACAGGAATTTTTTTTGTATCAGTACTGAATAACTTCCACTGGAATAGAAACGAAAAAAAATCTTGGATATCCTTATTTTCTTACATGAAAGATAGATACCTTCATTTTCTTATAAGAACAATTTCAGCCGCATTTTTCCCAATCTATCAGTTGGATTAGTGGCCAGCAAGCTGTGGGTCTAGATCTTGAGGGGATAACGAAAAAATTTGGAGGGGGATAGATAGAAGTAAATTTATAATATATTGAATACCGGGTGGCCATAATTAAACTGACAGTGCTCACAGTGTTCTGTAGCGCGATCTATTTGCGAGAATGACGCCACATTTTGTAGGAAGATTAAACAAGACGGGGGACGAAGGATTCCGTGAAAAAATAAATTTGTTCCAAAAGTCACCGCTAGGGGAATATTTGGCGCTGTGTAATAGAAAATAGAGTGTTAACAAATGCAAATCAATACGGAAATTGCCTTTTATTTTGCATTCAAATGAGGTTCAATGTGGCTGCCGTTGTTGTGGACCACATATTGCATTATGTGCACAGTATGCACAACAGCAGAAAGTAACATGTCTGCAGGAATCTCCCGTACAGTCCGTGATATGTTATCCTTCAACGTAGCCAGGTCCTGGACCACTCCTTGATAGACCTTGGACTTAAGGTAACCCCATAGCCAGAAGTCGCATGGGGTAAGATCAGGTGACCGAGGTGGCCATGCAGTTGGAAAGTAGCGGCTAATGACTCTTTCTGTTGTGGATTTCTGTCGTAGCAGCTGTTGCACCCGTACAGCAACGTGTGGAGGGGCTCCATCTTGCATGAAAATGATTTCCCTCGGCATTGTCTTTGCTGAAGTGCCGGAATGACAAAGCTGTTCAACATGTGGCGATATTTCTCTAAGTAACAGAACAGGTTTCCTGTCCTGTCGGGGTAATGTTCTCATAGAAGAATTGACCTACGATAAATTCCGCTGTGAACCCACACCAAACAGTTACCTTTGGTGAATGTAAGGGAATTTCTGTGACTGCATGTGGTAATTTGTCATCCCAAATTCGGCAGTTCTGGGTATTCAGAGTTCCATGCAGGTAAAAGTGGGCCTCGTCTCCCCATAAGATTTTCCACGGCCAAGCATCATCCACCTCCATTCTGGCAAGAAAGGTGAGAGCAAAAGTCAATCGCTTATCATGGTCGGGGTACAGTAACTCCTGTACGCGGCTGATCTTGTACGGATAGAAGTTGATAATCTTTCGTAAGATTTTCCATACCGTACTGTAAGGCATATCCATATTCCGAGCTAATCCACGAGCGCTAGAGGTGGCAGCAATATTGTCTGGTCCTCTGTCGACAATCGCCGTGGCAACTGTTTCGATTGTATCCTGTGGTACAGGTTTTCGTCCTCTGCCTGACTGAACCTTCTGAGAACCTGTTTTCTGAAACCTCGCAACCATTGCTTTTAGCCCATTAACTGACACAGGACCGTTACCTTTACGCATTTTTTTGTGCGTTCTAAAAGCACGAAGAGCGGCTGACTCGTCGCACTGGTTGAGGTAAAAGAATTTGACCAGTAACGCACGCTCGACTAAAGAAGGAGACATTGCACATAAACTTTCAATCCGATTGATTCGAAACGTAACACATTGCCTTTTAAAACCCAAGCAGCTGGCACTGTGCCAATGGATGTAACGTGAAATTTGAATAAAGAACTTCTTTTGCTCAGCGTACGTGATATTGCAGATCACGAAACTTTATCGGTGTTTATGTAGATTTTACGCTTTTTAAATGTGTTGCCATATTGCACTTGAACTAAATAAGAAAATGTGCATAATAAAAGGTAATTTTATTCCGTATTAATTTGTATTTGTTAACACTCTATTTTCTATTACACAGTGCCAAATATTCCCCTAGCGGTGACTTTTTGAACTAATTTATTTTTTCGTGGAATCCTTCGTCCCCCGTCTTGTTTAATCTTCCTACAAAATGTGGCGTCATTCTCGCAAATAGATCGCGCTACAGAACACTGTGAGCACTGTCAGTTTAATTATGGCCACCCGGTACTTTAATAAAAATATATGTTTTAAATTTTCTATTAATATATATTTTATATATTTTTACTTATTTTTTTATATGTAAACCTAAGTATTCAAATTTTACAGCTATGTAAACTAAATAATGACCAAGACTGAACCCGGATGATGATATGAGAGTACGGACAGGGGCCCACTGGCAACTTTTAATTTGGGCGATTAAACAGTTTAGTCACTTGAAAGTTGCCGGATACCTTTGGCAGCCGCACACTGGCTACTAAATACTTGCTTTGTACTCAGTCTGAACATGGATTTCGTGGAAGCTGCATGTGTTTGTGCCCTCGCTCTACGACGAAAATGTAAACAAAACCACAGAAGGTTTTGGGTCCATCCAATAATAAATAAGATATTATTTCACGGGAGATTTATAAATTATTTGAAGATTTAAGAGTGCACCCAACGAAAGTTTTCAACTACTTTCGGATTAACGTTGAAAGTTTCGACAACCTGTTGATATTAGTGGGTCTCAGTATTTCTTACCAAAATACAAAATTACGTTTGTCTATAACACCGTAGGAAATATTAGCTGTGACTTTAAGGTTAGTAAAAATATTTTCTTAAAAATTTGCAAGTTTATTGAAATAAAATACATATTACAAACTGTTTTTGTAAATAATTTTAAGTAAATTTGTTTTAAACTAATATACATATATTTTATTACAAAGATAAAAATGATTAAGCTTCTGACTCGTTATCCCAAGCCTCTTGTGTGTCGGAGTTCCAGGTTGCAAGGGGTTTTCAATTTGCCTCGGAGAAAATCTTGAATAATAACATTGCTCAGGATAATGCGAAGTGCTGCAATTATAATGAGTTGTTATTCCAACCGTTTTGCTCCCGAAACAATGGGTTTCTAAACGGAGTTTCATCGTGGTGACTCCCCGACAAACGCACATTTCACATAACGTTCATTATCTCGGTTCGAGCAGTGAATTTTTGATCTTCGTTAAATTTCTTGAACGAAGGGAGCAAGGAAAAAATATGTTGCCAACTCCTCGTGAATCGGATTTGCCCAGGGGTCGGCAACGCGGTGCCTGCGAAACAATTTTAAAGTGCCCGCCGTTGAAATAGCTAAATTTTAGTTATTTAAACAACAAACACTCACAGTTGGGATGAATAAATTTAGTAAAAAAATTTAAATCGTGAAACCGTAAAAATCAAAAACTGAGCAGACTGCTCTCTCTACAGGGTCGCTCTTTCCTCGCTGTGAGTCAGCTTTCTTTCCTGTCCTGAAATTGAACTCTCTTTGCGCGTCGACATATTCTTGCGAATCTTTGTTTCCCAATAGGAAATACTCAAAATCAAAGTACCGTTCAAGCCTTCCTAACACTCATTTGGAAAAATGCCTGAGAACTGGGAATTCAACTTATGTGCCACATTACAAAGAGTTGACTGCAGATTTGCAATGTCAAATATCGCGTTAATTACCAATTTTACGATTATTTTGTTTAGATTAAAATTTGAATTTATATATTGAAAATTTATGTCGTATTAATATTTTTCTTGTTTAAATATTAACCCTACCTGCTTCTCTTCAACCAGCGGTGCCCCACAACTGCCCAATTTCTGAAATATGCCCTCCTAGTAAAAAAAGTTGCCGAACCCTGGACTAGCCAAACACGCCCTCTATGATTTGCCTCGATCAGATCTATTGCAAGCAACTAAATGAACACCAGTGAGCGTGGTCCTATCTAAACCAAAATGATCTATTTTCACCGGCAACAGTTTCATCGCCAATATATTCGAACATGTTGGAATTTTTAGTTGCCCCAACTGAAAAATCGTCAATGGGCGCTTTACCAAAAGAATCAATGTGTTTCATTTTGTGATTAAAAAGTTGCTTTGAAATAATCGCCATTGTGCCCCTAGCCTATCACTCGCAAATCCTGTATCAACATTTCAATAAATATCAACCAAAAATTATATGATGTCCAGGCTCATTTTTGGCCTTAATTATTTTCGTTTTAGTTTTATATTAATAAAAATAGTTTATAATTTTCAATATAATTTAAAACAGTTCCGTAACTGACTGACTGACTGACATCCAACGCACAGACCAAGCCGCTGGACCTAAAGGACTGAAATTTTGCATGGCGATTCTTCTTAGATTTTTGAAAAACTATTTTTAGATTTTTTAAAATAAAATTTTTAATCTGTTTTAGTAACTTTTTTTAAGTTTGCATTTAAAATAATAATTTGAGGGTTATTAAATTTATATCACGAGAAAGATCATTAAAATTCCTTTAAAATAAAATCTTTTTCGAATCTTTACCTTCATTTTCCAATTTTTGGTGAATTCTTAAAGTTTAAATTTTAGAATTTAATGTATTAAATGCTGATCACGGGATTTCTTTTTTCGGTACTTTAAGTAAATTTACCGTCACGTCCATAAGAATGAAATAGACAAAAAAATACTTTTTTCCTTGCTAATCCGGCAGACGATTGCACATTATCCAAAAAATTATTAAAATACAGCAAAAGATATGTTCGTCAAACTGTACTATATTCTTTAGTATGTCCTATTAGATTTAATTTGAATATTTTTTTCTACGTTATTTTATCTATAAAAATACCCCTTACAATTTTTTATAAATATATATAGATTTTTTTTACATCAATTGTATACATTGATCCTCGTATTTATTACTTACACACACACACACACACACACACACACACATATATATATATATATATATATATATATATATATATATATATATATATATATATAATAACACATTTTAAATTATCTTAGATTAATCCGGAAAAAAGTAGTGTAGTGGCCCGGTTGGCAAAGGCGTCGAGCCAGAGATCTGAGGGTTGAGGATTCGAGGCCGGTCGCTGACATAATCTACCGCCGTGTTCACTAATGGTGGACGGGACATGTAAAATAGGACGTGGCTGCAATGACCTCTAAGTTCTCAAATTTATCTGTGGGGGTGCTGGGACAGGTGGTCTGGTCCCGCCACTTGACTCGGTTCAAAATTAGCGGACCATCAAACGGGTGCACTGTGGACCCATCCCCTGCGGTGCACCCGGGATAACGCATGCGGCGAAGTGGTCACATGCCTCCGGCTCCCCCGGGAGAAGAGCCTACGCTCAGTTTTCCCAGGCATTAGGAAAAAAAATCCGGAAAAAAATTATAGGAAATTTTATGTTAGCAGCACTCCTGAGATGTACGATCGTTAATAACTGAATTAAGCTTCCAAAAATTTTGTTCTGTACCATTCTATTTATTCACTCACTTTTTGTTTCTGGGCAACTCCAGAACAATCGTTGTATTCTCAAAGCACTTTTAAGTAATAACTGAAGTATAGGCCTTATTACTAAATCTTTAATTAAAAAAGAATGATTACATTAAGATGTGATTAATTTTAAGTACTAAAATTCGCATCGAAAAAAAGTTAACCATCTCTCCTTATGCGTAGTGTAAGCTACTTGAAAGTTTTATTAATGAGAAAAACTTAAGATTAATATTCAAGGGTTAACCTAAGGAGTTTTGTTTTTGGATTAATAATTTTTAGTCTTCATTTAGAAATTTTAATACCCATTTGATTTATAATAAGGGAAAAAAGATTTTAGAGACTTAGATGGAGGGGTTAGTGTCATATAATTAGTTTTCTGAAATTTATTACTCGTAATCCTCAATTAATATACTTCTTTAAGTTCTTGAGAATAGCTAAAAAAGTTTTTGCTCCATCCCTACTTAAATGTTTTTATAGAATTACGCAGGGCATAACTATTCTTGTGAGGGTTCAGTTAAAAGACTTATTAAACAATCTCAAAGGTATCTATAGAACAAATATACGGATTAAAGTATTTTCCAATGTTTTTGTGAGTTTAAATAATTGTGTTCAAACATTTTCTTTTGTTACATTTATTAGTTTTTTTGTAAGTTTCTTTAGTGTTATTAGTTAATTATAAAGTATTTTAAAATCCTTAGCGTTAAAAAAACAGTAAATGTCCCACTAGTTAATGTTAAATGCACATAATTATGGGTTTTACATAAAAAAAATATTAAATAAGGAACGTGTTTAAACTAAAAAACAAATTAAGAGAGTAAAAGCTATTAATATTGTTAGCTGAGTTTTATTTTAAATAAAAAGATAATTTTACTTGCAATTAAAACTTTCTTTTACACTCTGTATTTTCAATTCCGGGCCCGAGACTGCCTATTGGTACCATGTTCAGCATCTGACGGAAGGTGCTGAAATTGAATCCTGACGATTGCCATTATATGCCTACATGTCTACAACGGATATGGGTACGCTAAATCCGTAGAACAAAAATTCTATCATATGGGCAGAGAGAGGGGGAAAGTACGAGCTCTCTATTAAAAAACGAAGATTAACAAGGAGTAGGATATCAAAATTATATGCTCCATACTGGCTGAAAACCCGCACTTCGCTACGGTGTACATTGAAATTAATACAACTATCAATGTATGCAATTAATGCCAAATATATATATATATATATATATATATATATATATATATATATATATATATATATACGTATATATATATTGGATTGTAATTTGAATTTTATAATGCAATGTTTTTTCAAACTAATTTCTCTTGATCCCTATCCCCTTGGTATAAGAAAGCCTACACCAAGTCCAAAGGACCTTGGTCCATGACGAAGGGTAGTCAGCAGCTTCACTTAAGGCGAGGTACCACTAGGACTGAAGTCTGACATGACCTCGAAGAACAGCGGTCCCGTAATTTTGAACAGAGTCAAGTGACGAGACCGGAACACTTGACCCTGCACCTCCATAGGTATTTTGGGAACTTGGAGGACATTGCAGCTACGACAGATTTTTCCGTGCACCAGCCGCCATTAGCGTACGGTGGTTTTGTCTGCGACAGGCATCGAACCAGCAACTTTAAGATCAATGGCCCTCAGCCTTTGCCAACTGGGCCACCGCGCCCGTAAAAAAATTATTATCTAAAACACACATACAAATTAAGATTTGAAGTATTTCTGAGAGTGATAAATTGTCGTTAAGTAATAAGAATAGAATTGCATCTTTATATAATAAAATATAGCGGCGAAAATACGTTTAAAACACATTTTATATGTGCGACTAGATTAGGAAATATTAAGTTTGGCCTAAAAGTTGGTTCTGTTTTTAGTAAGATGACTAATAAGAGTTTTCTTGTCTTAAATGCCATACGAATAAATTCTGTTAGATTCTGCTTTGAGAGCGGTCCTTTCAGAGGGCATTTAAAACGAAGTCTTATTAAAATTGGGGAATTTTTGTTTAACTATTTTAACATTGAAGATGGAAAAAAATTAGCAATATTTTTGGCATATTACACTTTATTATTTAGAGACAGTCAAAAACGCAACTAAAACACACACAAAAAAAGATTTGCTCAGCGTAAATTTGGGGAATTTTCAATGCACAAACCAAATTACCAATGCACAAACGGTTCAATGGTAACAATGTTGTTCGATACAGTTATTAGTGAAAACCAAAAATGCGTCTCTTAGTTTGACTGAAATACCGATAGCACTATTTGGCCAAATCAATATCTAGCAGGCGTTTAGGTTGAAAGGCATTTTATATGGAACAACGAAAAATTATGACCACAAAGGCATTTCTGACTTACAGTGAAATTTTATATTAATACAAATTTAAAAATGTGTGGAAGAAAATTACGCATTTCTTATATGGACATTCGCATAAAAATTTTTGTGCTTAATGGAGAATGTAATTAATCCCAGCGAAATTATCAGTTTTTAATTACCCTATAGAATTGAAAAAAAATAAGGTTTGAAATATAGGGTAACTCTAGGATAGATGACCATAGAGGAGAGATGGCCAGTTTAAATATTTCCAAAACTTGATCATAGCTGCAAGTTTAAACTTTTTTAGTAGGAAATGTTCAATGAGTTCATTCATTGCGACGTACAGCTGTGTTTTCGATTATAAAATGTAAGTGAAATTTTAATGTTAATTTAATTTAGTGGTTGAATATTTTTGTTGAGTTAGGTATCTGAATGTTTTGCAATACGTAGGTTACATTTTTTTTTATTTCACGGACTTTTAAGGCACGTATATAATCCAATATTTGCTTCTAAGCCTAAAACAAGACGTACAATGGCGAGGTGACGCTTTAAAATAGGTGACCATCTGTCCTTCAATTTCAGGATAGATGGCCACATAAAATCTAGGATAGATGACTACCTTTAATCAATATTTCAAAATTATACGGAGTGAGGATTTTAAATAAATATAATTATATTTAAAATAATTACATATTTTTTATGTTTATAATTATATTAATGGATATAATTGTTTCAATTTTAACTAATATAAATATTTCAATAATAATAATAATAATATAATATGCCGAACGATGTTTTATTTCCATTTTTTCAGGATGCCGAATAAATACATAAAAAAGCCTCATTCAAACCGAGGGACCTGGAGTCAAAAGGATTTATCTAAGGCAATGGAGGCTGTGCAAACGGTATCATATTCGGTAAAAGGAGCGTCTATAGAATTTCACATTCCACACAAGACTTTGGAGCGCCGATTGAAGACCATTAATTCCAATAAAGGCAGCATGGGTTCTGGTCCAATATTTGGAACAGAAAACGAAGAAAGATTAGTAAAACACATTAAACGAATGCAGAAACAAGGATTCCCATTTACTCGAGATGATGTGAGAATTCTCGCTTTTGAATTTGCCAAAAAACTGGATATAAATCACCGTTTTAATGTTACAAGTGAAAAGGCTGGGTAAATTTGGCTAAGTCTATTCCGAAGTCGTCATTCTGATATATCAATCAAAAAGCTGAAGGTGTGTCGCTTGCGAGGAGTGAATCCATGAATCGTGAATAAATAGATGGCTACTTCAAATTACTCCATGACACTCTTGAAGAAAATGAGTTGTTTGTTAAACCCTCGAACATTTGTAACATGGATGAGTCCGGATTGCAGTTGAACAATCAACCTAGCTTAGTTTTAGCCGAAAAGGGCACGAAAACTGTTTCCACATTAACTTCGTCGGAAATAGGCGAATCCATCACTCTTATAGCTTGTTGTAACGCTGAAGGATGCTTTCTCGCACCACTTTGTATGATAAAGGGTGAAAAAAAAAGATGGAATATGAAGATGGAATGCCACCTGGAGCAGTCAGAAACTTTCATCCCAGAAGCAGATAAAGTTGATAAATAAGCTTAAAACCAGTATAAAATGTCTAAAATAAACGCAAGAAAAAACAAAAGCACGACACTTCCAGTAGCGAAGACGATGAAATTCATTTGACAGTATCATATTCTACAGATTCCGAGGGAATAGAATTTGATGAGGATCACTGTGTTTGTTGTGGAGAAGAATACAATACAAAAACCAAAAAGGATGACTGGATAAAATGCATAAGGTGCCTGAAGTGGTTCCATGAAATGTGTACGAACTATCAAGACCTTTGTCAAAAATGTGGTAAAATTTTAACAAAAGTGAAGGTTTAAATTATACTTCAAATGTTGTTTATTCGAATTTTATTCACTCATTTTCCATTATATAATTGCATATTATCAAATTGCTATATGTTTTTTCTTGATTAACTATATGAAATGTGTTTTTTTTTTTTTGGCTATTTTAACTTCACTTTTTCTTTCTTGTATTGGATGGCCATCTCTCCTCGGTTTGAAGGGGAGATGGCCATCTGCCATTTTAATTTCAAACTATGTTTCCCACTTTTTTTTTCTCAATGTTTAATTATTTTTGCCCAAACTATGATGGATATATGTATAAAAATTTTAAATATGCATAAATATTTCTTGTGTTTGAGTTCTAAAAACTTTTGTTTCAATCTTTAAAAACTATGGCCATCTATCCTAGAGTTACCCTATCCCATTATTCTACATACAGTGAATCCTATATTTGAAGTTTCTTATAAATATTATTGTAAAAAAGCGAGGCTCAGAAATTTGGATGCTGTGTTTTCGCTTGTCAGTTTTGAGGTACTGTATGTTACTTTAATTAGATAACAGTTCCACGCATTTAAAATTTGGAACATTCTTATAGATTGATAGCCTATGACTACAAATCAGCCAATTCGGGAATGCGCATATGTTTATTAACCACTAAAAATGTAATGAAATTGTATCAACCAAAAGTTTTCATTTTTGAAACTGAATATAAAAAATTGCAAAACAAAAGTGTATATAAAGATCTCTTAAGAAAAAAAAAGAAAAACTCAGCTAACAACATTAATAGTTCATCCTCCTTCTCTAAATATTTTTTTGCGAAACACCCTCTTTAATTAACATTACATTCTTTTATGCAAAACAAATAATTTCGTATGTTCAACATTAACTAAAGACACATTCACTCTTTTCTAGGGCTAATGGTTTTGAAATAATATATAAGTAACAAATAGTACTAATTAAACTTACTTTATAAAATAAAAGTAGCATCAGAAAATGTTTGAATAACAGTATTTAAACACACAAAAAACTTGGAATTTCCTTTCTAATATAATTCTTTAATCCTCATGTTTGTTCTGAAGATATCTTTCGGATTGTTTAATAATTCTTTTAACTCCACTCTTTAAAAAAATAGTTATGCCCTGCAAAATTCTATAAAAACACTTAATTACGATTGAATTAAAACGTTTTTTAGCTATTCTAAAGAACGTAATTGAGGATTACGAGTAACAAATTTTGTAAAACTATTTATATGACACTAACCCCTACATCTAAGTCTGTAAAGTGTTTTTTTCCCTTTTATTATAAATAAAACGGGTATTAAAAATTCTAAATGAAGACTAAAAATTCTTAATCCAAAAACAAAACTTCCCTAGGTTTACTCTTGAATATTAATCTTTACTTTTTCTCTAATTAATAAAACTTTCCAGTAAATTAGACTACGCAGCAGTAGAGATGGTTTATTTTTTTTCGATGAGTATATCGGTACTTAAAATTAATCACATCTTTATGTAATCATTCTTTTTTAATTAAGGATTTTATAATAAGGGCCTGCACTTCGGGTGAATATTTAAAAGTGTTTTTGAGAATGCAGCGAGAGTTTTGGAGTGGCCCAGAAACAAAAAGTGACTGAATAAATAGTTGGAATGCCGTTAAACAAAATTTTCGGAGGCTTAATGCAGTTATTAATGAAAGTACATCTCAAAGTGCACTTAACATAAAATTTCCCATAAAATATTTTTTAGGGATTTTATCTAAGGCAATTTAAAAGTAATTAATTAGATGGCAATTTGAATTTGATCTTACGAGTTATTTTTTACGAATTAATATCCAAGATTCACATATAAAATAAAGAGATTTGAAGTATTTCTTCGTGATAAATGACTATAAAGTTATAGATTCAGTTCTAAATTTTTAAATAATATAATATATCAGCATATTAAAAAACTTTTAAAATGCACATTATATGCTTTAAATTTTGGAAATATCTAACAGATGCGTAGTTTGAGGTATGTCTAACACGGAAATGGCATGTAGTGGCATGCCCCCCTCGTCTAAACATTCGAGACATAGATGGCAGATAGCAGAGGAAACCAGTTCCGGATTACAATGGCACTAAAAGTGTTGGGAGCCCGACTTAGCCAAGTGCCACAATAATTTTGACCGATGACTTCGAAGTTCAACATCTGTCATCTTTGTTGCCTCCTCTCATCAACATATCACAAGGAAGTACTTTCCGGCGTTTCGAATTTAATGTGCTCATACCCGGTGTAGACACGAAGGCGCTTAATTGCCCTCGTTAGGATTAAATTTTAGCACCCTCCGTCCACGCTACTTCTGGGCTCCAGGTAAGAAACTTAAAATAAAAATTGTAAAAAAAAATAAGTGCTTGCAAAATTACTCCTTTTTAAAAAAATTAAAACTCAGCTAACAGCATTAATAGATTTTTCCCATTACTTTACTTTTTTGAAGCATGCTCTTTAAAATATATTTTATTCTACGAATTATTATGTGAGTTTAACATAAAATAGTGACACATTTACTCTTTTTTTATGGCTAATGGTTTTTAAATAATGTATTAGAATCAAATAGTACTAACTAAGCATTCTTTACAAAATAAATGTAATAAACGTTATCGTTTGAATACCTATATTTAAAACTATATTTTAAAAACATTTTGGAAATTATTTTTCCTTATTATGCTTTAATCCTTTGTTGTACAGATAGATATCTTTAATTTGTTATAAGATAGATATATTTAATTTGTTGTACAGATAGATATCTTTGTGATTGTTTAATGTTCATTTAAATGAATATATAAATATTCGAAAAAAAATAGTTATACCCTTCAAAGTTCTATAAAAACATTTAAATACGGAATTTAAAAAAAAGCTTTCCTGAGAAACTAAATTAGAAACCCATTCTGAAGAAATCAATTAACTATTCTGAAAAACTATATTAACAAACTATTCTAAAGAACTACTATATTAACTAACTATTCTGAAAAACTATATTAACAAACTATTCTAAAGAACTACTATATTAACTAACTATTCTAAAGAACTTTATTAAAGAGTTATATTAATAGAGGATTACGAGTGATAAATTTCAGAAAAACAAATATACGACACAAACCCTTACACCTAAATATCTCAAGTACTTTCCCTTTTATTATAAATCAAACGGGCATAAAGAATTCTAAATGAAGACTAAAAGTTATTAATTCAAAAACAAAACTTCCTTAGGTTAACCCTTGAATATTAATCTCAACTTCTTCTCATTAATAAAACTTTCAAGTAAATTAGACTACGCACAAGTTGAGATGGTTTATGTTTTTTCAATGAGTATTTGGGTACTTAACATTAATCACATCTTTATGTAATCATTCTTTTTTAATTAAAGGTTTTATAATGAGGCCTATACTTCAGTTATTACTTAAAACAGTTTTTAAGGAGGCAGCGAAAAATTTGGAGTGGCCACAGACACAAAAGTGAGTGAATAAGTTGTTGGAATGGCGTTTAGCAAAATTTTTGGCAACCTTAATTTAGTTATTAACGAAAGTACATCTCAAATGTGCTCTTAACTAAAGAAGTTCACTGGAATTTTTTTCCGGAAATCATCTAACATAAATTAAAAATAATTAATTAGATAGTTATTGTATTATGGTGAGAAAGATATTTTTCAAATTAATGTCTAAGATAAGGGTATAAAAGAAAGAGATCTGAAGTATTTCTGAGTGATAAGTTGTCCTTAATCAATGAGAATAAGTTATAAATCATTATATAATAAAATATGGTGAAAAAAAACACGTTTAAAATGCTTTTTATATGTGCGAATACGTTTTGAAATATTAGGTTTGGCCAAAAGATTCGATCGGCATTTTAGCAGAGATGGTTCACTTTTTTTCGATGCTTATGTCGGTACTTAAAATTGATCACATCTTTATGCAAACATTCCTCTTTAATTTAAAATTTTATAATACGGCCTACACTTCGGTAAATATTTAAAAGTGTTTTTGAGAATGCAGCGAGAGTTTCGGAATTTCACAAACAAAAGTGAGTGAATAAGTAGTTGGAACGCCGCTAAACAAAATTTTTGAAGCTTAATTCATTAATTGATAAAAGTACACTTTGAAATCACCCTTGACATAAAATTTCGCATAAATGTTTTTTTTCCGGATTTTATCTAAGACAATTTTAAAATAATAAATTAGACTGTAATTTGAATTTTATCTTAAATTATTTTGCACATTAATATTGTAGACACAGATATAAAATGTAGCGATTTAAAGTATTTCTGTGATTATCTCACAGAAATACTTTAAATCACCATAAATTACCATTAATAAATTACCATTTGGCAATAAGAATCACTTTGAATTTTTTTTTCTTTCGTTAATGCGGATGCACTTGTCCTGAGATATTCTCAATGCATACCAGGAAAGTTGGTGACTATTTTTTACCTTGGAGCACCACAAAGGTGAGTCAGCATTGGTCCCTTGGTGAACCTTAATCCTAATCGATCACCCCCTAGGGGTAACCTCTGGAGGGATCGCACCTTCCTCCACCCACTGGCTTAATAGAAGGGCTTTTCGGTTGATGGATTGAACGTGTTCATTTTCTAGATACAAAGTTATTTGATGGCATTCCTCAGAATTCTAATAGACAACTCCCCAGGCGATATCCTACACGCTATCACTAGGCTTTCTCCGCCCCAGTTATAATTCTTTAGAATAAATTACATCGACTAAAGCACGTTTAAAATGTATTTAATACGTGCGACTAGTTTTCGAAATATCTAACAGGCGTCTAGGTGGAGAGGCTGATCGTACACTAAAAAGCGAAAAAAAATATAACTACAAAGGCTTCTGGCTCGGAGGCTAAAATTTTCTGATAAATTTTATATGAAGATAAACTATAAGAATTATGGAGAAAGTAAACACGTATTTTTTTACGGACTTTCACATAAGCTATTTTGTACTTGATAGAGAATGTACATAATACATGAAATTATCAATTTTTAATAATGACCTATTGAAGTGAAGATCAATTAAGGTCTGAAATATATAATTTTGAGCATATGCGCTGAAACTTATCAATGGTGGCCACTAATGGTTCGGAAAAATGTGTCCGTTTTGAGGGGTGGCCGTCGAAAAGGTTTTTTCTTTTCCATAACATTGGCTATATGGAGTCTTGAATCGGTTCTGAACTAAATATGGCCGTTTAGTTGAGTAGCCGGTTATAAATATTTCACTGCACTCGATCCTATACTCTCTGTTTTATATATAAATTATTTTAAAACTGAGAGGTTCAGAAATTTTGGTGCTGTGATTAACTTCTTAGTTTTAATATACTACATTTAGTTTGAATAACGAATCTTCACCTTTTAAGTTTGGCACAAGTCTGTAAATTGGTAGCCTGTAACTGTATGCCACTTAGTTCGGGAATTTTCATTAGTTTATTAACCTCTAAAAAGTCTCATAAGGAACTTCATTATTTATATAAAATAACTATCCTTGTCTATCTTTCCCCGTCTAAGGCAAAATATAATTTTTTAATTGGGATAAGCCTCTTTTCTAGTGAATATCACTGTAAAATATTCATATGGTATAATTTTCTACGTGAGGTTCGGAGATTAGATAAGTCCAAAATTATTGCAAGTTCATATGTATTAACGTGGATTACTAAAAAGTTGTACATTTATGAGAACTTTCTTTCTATTTACATATGATGCTTTCCTAGATCGAAGATAAACCTGCAATTCTTAGAAAATAAATTCTAGGAAGGGGATATAAAAACATATACGAAAAGATTTTTCTTGTTTTAGGTATTTACAGCTGAAAACATAACATTGGCTAAAATAATATTTCCTTTGACTACTTTTCATCTTTGCAGGTGAATGTTTTTATTTATAAAGGATATTCAATTTTTCTTCAAGGACCGGATGATCAGGGACTTCGACCTCCTGACGATGACGTCCATTTGACGACCTACCGATAAGAGGGAATATTATTTTTTTATTGACATATTTACATATGGATTCTTTCCCTTTAATTCCCCGAAAAATGATGTTAGTTATTTTTTTAAATCACCATTTGGGCAAGGTTTAGATTAGATATAGAGAACGATGATGCGCTTAGATGTGCGTTGTTTCTTCTGAGACCAGATTTTATGAAATGAAAACACTATCAACCATGCTATTAATTTTACTCATTTCCACGTAATAACTTTTTAATTTTGTATTTCCTTTGTTTCGCTGTATGTGTTGTTTATTTTGTCTACATATGTCGATATTTTCGAAATTTATGAAGGTACTTTACAGACCTATCATTATGTTTGGCATAAAGTATAGAGTCATCCGAAAGGGAGGGGTGATTCTATACATTAAAAGGTTCAAAATAACTGTTCTAAACAATTCTGTGTATTTCCTTTGTTTCGCTGTATGTGTTGTTTATTTTGTCTACATATGTCGATATTTTCGAAATTTATGAAGGTACTTTACAGACCTATCATTATGTTTGGCATAAAGTATAGAGTCATCCGAAAGGGAGGGGTGATTCTATACGTTAAAAGGTTCAAAATAACTGTTCTAGACAATTCTGTTGCCTTCCCTATTTATACCAGAAAGTTTGGTGATCATCGAACTTTTTAAATCTTTATATAGTTAATCACTCTGTTAATAACCCTTGATGTACTGTTCAACTCTTGATTAGTTCGATACTAGTTGACACCATTCTATTTTTATTGTAAATATTTAAAAGAAGTGTGTTCCTGTTTCACGTTTCTCACAAGTACCAGTGAGTTACGAGATTTAACGTAAATTTCGTACTGGCAGTGTTACTTAGCGAATTTTGGTACATTTTGTTGAACTTCTACAAAATCTTAAAACTTTTAATTTTTCACTAATATTTTCAACAATGAAAAAATATATGAGAGTTTCCTGATTGCCTTATCAGAATATTTGATAGAATCCACTTCGGAATGTAGAATTTCGAATTTTCAGTTTAAAGACTTTTAACAAAGAGATATAGTTTTGAAATCGGGGAATTGAAATTTACAAGCGTATATTTGTGGTGAAAATAACACAGAGAAAATTACATGCGAAAGAAAGTGCCAAATGTTAATTAGCCGTCAGACAAAGCTGTATGATTTAGTTGGTGTTGTTATTGTGACTGATGTCCCACCGCCTTCACTCTGGGCAGAACATGCCATACCAAGTCCCTACTGCGAAAAGAGGTATACAGTCGAACCCCGTTATAACGAACTTCAAGGAACCAAATGTTTTGTTCGCTATATCCGAACCGTTAAGAATATGTTAGAGTTCACAAAATGTATAACTCATTAGTTGCCATGTGTATCCAATAATGATGTATCGAAAAAAATTATAAAATCTATTAAAATTATCATTAATGATTCACTGTTTTGGTACAGAAATAATCGGTAATCTTCTGCTGACGTGATGCTGATTTCAAAAACATGTAATGAATTTCTTTGTCCAATACATCAAATGACTCCAACACTCTTTTTTCCACTGTTTGTGAAGACAAAAACTTTTTAATAACACTCATCGCTGCTGTAGCATGTGAGATGGTGGGTATTTTGTCATTTATGTGCTCCTCCTCATCAGCATCAGATGCAGAATCTTCGATTTCTGAATGATTCATTTTAATTTCTTCCGCAATATCTTCATCAGTCAGATTTTCACATTAATGACTTCATGATCAAATGTTTTGAACAATTGCATGTCACAATCTGAGAATATATTAGCATTAAATGGAATAGGAAAACGGCGGGACCAAAATTTTCGTTCGTTATATCCGGGAGTTCGTTATATACCGGGTTCACTATAGCGGGGTTCGACTGTATTGGATAAGGTTTACAAGGCAACCACAAGGCTCGGAGTCCGACTTTAGCCAAGTACCACTTGAATTGCGATCGAGCAATCCTCAAGGTGATATCTGGAGGGATCGTGACCCACTGATGTTATTGAAGGACTTAACAGTCTACGAATTTAACTTGCCCATATCCGGCTGTATGGTCCAAAATGTAGGAAACTGTCTATAAGAAAATATCTAAGGTCGATGAATCAGCGGTATATATATATTAAAATGAAAACAGTAGACATTTACAATGAAAGTAGTATTTATTTAGAATCCATTAGAACATAGTAGAACTTGTCAGATTATGGGAGCAACTGAGTCCTGCAAGAAACCAAGTCCCGACCAACTTTCGAACTGAACAACGCATTGCTGCCTACGAAAATATTGCCAATATGGTTAGCGCCAAGCCAATGCTTGGAAACCCTAATGCGGTTTCATAGGGTTCAACAACGTCCTAGACAATAAGGTACTGAAAGCGTTCTTTGGGGTTCAGAACTGAGCAGCTCCATCTTGAAGCCGCCCAACGTTCTCCGACTAGCCTACCTAGGCTACCCTCTTTTTTGGTAATACGCATAATAAATACACTACAAATATTTCTTCAATAATGTAAATTTTAAAGAAAACATCAAATACCTTCGAACTGAGCACCTAAAGTTCAAGGCATAACGTGCCCCCACTATGTTACCTCGGGCAATTCTTGGTCTAAGAATTACAAATACAGTAATATTGATTGTGTCAATAACGGTAAGAAAATATGTCAGTGGCTTTTACTTATAATTATTCATTATATATTATTTAAAATAATTCTCTTCATTATTATGACGTTATAATATTTTCGTCTAGACTTTCTTTATATAATCCCTCCCCATTTATTATTTTCAAATAAACTAAGAAGAAAAATATCCTTCTGGCAAACACAATCGCAGATGTTATAAATAAAACGCCATAAATCTTGATATCTTAATTCTAATAAAAAAAATTGAGCGGAGAGCTAAATAACGTGCGTATCCACTATTTCTTTTATTTTCAAGAACGCTTTTTGTACCCAGTCTTTAAAAAAAGCATGCATATACGCTAAAGTAAACGGAATTAAGAAAATAATCCCCCTTAAAAGTAACTCTTATTTCTTTATGTTTTCGAAATTTGAGAATTTTTTTGTTCATATCACATGAAAAGTAAAAAATGTAAGACAGGAATCCTTAGGGTATGTAATGTGAGATTACGGAAGATAAATTTCTGAGCATATCCTCCGTCATTGTTTTTTCCTTTCTTAGGAATAACTTTCATAATTCATTTCAAGTTTATCCATTTTAAATATGATTTTATATTAGATATTGCGTTAAATTTATTATTTGTTTAGTCTTAGATGTAAGACTTACGAAATTGCATAGCAAAAATGAGATTAAATTTAGATAAAATGGTAAAAAAATGTAAGTTATGTTAGTAAAATGTAATTATATATATATATATATATATATATATATATATATATATATATATATATATATATATATATATATATATATATATTATGTCTTACTTTCAACAGGGGAAAGTTCAAATGTATGATTAATAGCAGCTGTCATAAGCTATTTATTGATCGGATGCCTTCTTCACTGTGTTCATAAGCAAAATTAGTGCGTAAACTTTCACCACAATTTACATGCCCGGGTAGAGACTCTCGTGGTTTAGTAAATTTGAGGCTGATAAAAAAAAATAATAATTGATTCCAACTTCATCTTGACATTAGAAATTTCCTAGCATCAGGATTCTAAGTCAATTGTTTGTTTCAATTTTTGACATTTAACCGAAAATTATGCTTACATGATATCTCATCTCTACTCATAGGAAACTGAAAATAATCTAGGTGCTCATTAGGAAAGAAACATTTTTTACATTTTTAAAGCGACAATGGACCATGAAAAACTTTTTTTTTATTTATTAACCAATTGCTATGAAATTTTGTATACTTATACAGTGTTGTTTGGGGATGGAAATGCTAAATAAAAAAAAATCAGAATGTAATTAATTTGTTGTATCTAAACTTTTTATTATATTACTTATTTTCTTTATTTAAATCAAACAAATCAAGTATTAATTAATTTAATATTATTTAACTTTTATTACTTATATTTAAAACGTATAGTGGTTAGTATTGCGTTGTGTTCATGAAAATTATCAATACTTAGAATGCAAATATACCAGAGAATTTACACAATGGAAAACACATATTTTGAACACAACAATTGTAATTATTATTCTTTAACCTCATCAGAGCAAACAAATACCAAATCAGAACCTATATCATTCAATGTATCAATAATTATGCACCACATATTAGCAAAAAATTTTAAATCAAATGAATGCACGCTTAATAATACACCTTTAAAATATCTACTATAAATTCATACATAACTCGTAAACAAAATTTCTGTGCCAAAATTTGAAGTACCGTAATTTCGCACGTATAGTCCGCAGACCCGATTTTATATAAAAAAAATTTAAAAAATCGTCAGATAGTCCGCACCACCGGATAGTCTGCGGACTATACGTCCGAAATTACGTTATTTTAATACGGCAATATTAATGTATTTTAGAAACAAAGAACTAAGTATAAATAGAAAAAAAGTACTTACTTACTAATATACCTTCAGAAATAAAACGCTAAATACAAATAAAAAACAGTGCTTATTAATTAATCATATTTTAATTAATCACACATTCTACTACATTAACGAAAACCTTCAAAGTCCGATTCATCGGGATCAGAATTTAACAGTTCTAATATATTTTCGGGAAGTGTCCGAAAGTTCATTTTCAGCATCACTATCTTCACTGTCAGTGATTTCCTCGCTTTAACTAACAATCCCGGCTTTTATAAATCCCGATCGGATGATTGACACTTTAACACTTTTCCAGGATTTATCGACCCATTCGGCAACTTCAGTGTATGAAGCGCGTCTCATATTTCCTCCTTTTGTGAAAGTATGTAAACCTTCCGACATCCAGTTCTCCCAGCAAGCACGTACGGGGGACTTGAAACTTTTGTTCACGCTAATATCCAGAGGTTGCAGGATTTTTGTTAAACCTCCTGGAATAACGCTAAGGTCAGCACCGATGTTTTTTTTTTTTTTAGCAATCTCCTTTACACTGTCTTTTATGTGTGCCCTCATGGAATCCATAATTAGTACTCCTTTGGAATTGAAAATGGCACCTTCTCTCTTCTTCCAAACTTCTTGAAACCAATCGAGCATAATGTCCTCGTTGCACCAACCCTTTTCATTGCACCGTATTACGACGCTTCGAGGAAAATTTTCCTCTAATTTTCTTTTTATAAAAGCAGTGCGAAGGATACTGGGATACAAGACTCTGGTTGCGCTAAGTGAGTGCTCATATTCCGGCACCGCTTGATGCTCCAGCCTGGATTTTAGGAGCTCTACTTGCTACTACTCATTCGTTCTGCACTATGCTCTATGGTTTACTATCGATACGATACGATACATACGAATGTTTTCTTGGAATCTCGCGCTGTTGTTTATATTTGATCATCGGCAGTTCACGACAGCGTGTTTTTTAAATTTCAACGATTTTAACCGTGAACAACCAGCGTATTATCCGCACTAGTGGATAGTCCGCAGCTTCAAAAATTCGCATTTTAAACACAGATAGTCCGCGGACTATACGCGCGAAATTACGGTAACTAAGATTAAGCCTCTACACTTTAACTGAACCAGGAAATCAAAAACACCATATTCTAATACACTAAAATAAAACTGACTGAAATATTTGAAGTAAATTTAAATATAACTCAAGCATCAAATACCCATAATTTCACTATCATAAAATGCTACCACAATTATTTAAATAAAAAAAACACACACATATATATAAAATTTGCATATTTAATAGACTAAACAAACACTTAAAATCATCATGCAAAAACAAGTATTTTACTATTTTTCTCCACCCAAAAAAAATATTTCAAAGAAATTATTCATAATCATACAAAAAAATCTGTCATGCTTTCAAATGTGGGTTCTGTTGTAAGCGCCACTCGTTTGCAAGGCACTATTGTTGTATCTAATATTTTTATTATATTACTTCTTATTTACTTTATTTAAATCAAACAAATCAAGTATAAATTAATTTAATATTATTTAACTCTTATTCCTTATATTTAAAACGTATAGTGGTTAGTATTGCGTCGTTGTGTTCATAAATCTCCTAACTAAAAAAATAACCGAGATTCTGTGGCTAACAGAAATTCACAAATGATTATTCACAAATCATGACAGACACAATTTTAACTGAGGGAAACAAACTAAAATTTCTATTCTTTACTATTTACAGAAATTAATATAATCTAATCACCTTACGTTAAACAATAGAATTTAGAGAAATCTTATCTCTTTGCCTTAACTCCCTTTATACGTCAATATACTCATACATATTAAAAATTTCACTCGTTCTACTAGTAAACATAATATTAACTAATAATATCCCTCATAATAAATTTATAAGTATCACTTTGAACAACATAAAGAAAAAAAATGGCCACAATAAAAAGAAAAAAATTAAGATTGACTCACCAAAAAAAAACTTAAAAAAATTATTAAATTAAATTAAGCCATGGCTAAAAAAAAACTTATCTAATCGGATATCTAAAAAGCCTCGAGATCACTACTATGCTCCAACGTACATCGGGAGAGTCAATACTCGAGGTCCAGGGTCTTTGTTCAGTCTTCTTCATAATGACGTTCTCCGAAAACTCATCAGCTCCGAACAACCAATAGCATTGATCAGTGCAGAGGCATCCACCTAGAGCTTCCGTCATCCAGACATCCAGGAATCAGGAACAATCGCCGTATTTTTTGTGTGCTGCCCTTTTATAATATTTTTTAGTCCATTCCACGTGGTACTTTTAATTATATCATCTGTGCTGTTACTCGCCTAAAGCATGTCCAAGAGCTTCTCTGACCCTCTCATATTCGGGTACAACCATATGGGGAAACCCCATGTGGTCCTCTTATCAACATATTCGTTTGCAAAAAGTGGGCAAAATCGTCTCTTTTTTTTAATGCAACTGAATGAACTGTATCGCCATTATTTTTAAAGATTCTCGAGAAGCACTTCGGTGTTTCAAACCAATACGTGATAATTTAAAATATATACAGAGGCTGTTCACACATTTTTTAGACGATATATATTGTATTCACAAAACTAAATTACATAAAAGTATTGTGTTTTGAATGATCTATTTGACATCCCTTATTCTGAACTATCTTTCGAAACCGCAATTTCCAGGATAATAATGCCTTTTGAAGTGTCAGAAGAGGTATTCTATCCCATTCCTTCTGAACAGCTTTCCAGACTCCTGTAAGGGTTTTGGGACGACGTTTGGATAATGCAGATTTTAAAAGTCCGAAAGCACAAAAATCCATAGGTGATACGTCGGGAGATTTAGTAGGGATATCAGTGAAGGGTATGGCCTTGATACCAGTTCTTTGTTCCATTTCTTTTAGAAAATTTACAGTGGATTTTGATGTGTGACTGCTAGCTTTGTCCTGATGGAGTCTCACAGATTGATGGCACTGTGGGTAAAGCGATGGGATTTCATTCAGAAAAATTGGCGATAAAATATGTTCCTGATAGTATTTGGAGTTAATCTTGACATTTTTTTCCACTCTCTTTATTTTTAACTTGCCATTATAAGAAAAACCTGCAACAATCATGAATATCTTAGAAAAACTTTCTTTCGATTCTTTGAACCATGTACTTAAATTTTTTTCTCCAATTTCATGATAATAATTGGCTCTTTTTTTGTTGCAATCATTTAAATACACCCATGATTCATCTATTGTGACAATTGTTTTCCATTTTTCTTTGGATAAGTGTTTCTCATATCGAATTCTGCAGCGTGTCCTGCGTTCAGCGATATGATTTGGAAGAAGACGATGCACATTGCGTTTTTTCGCTTTCATAAGATTTAATTCAACGTTTATCATTTTGTTTACAGTGGACACCGAGCATTTTAATGATTTTGCAACTGTCCTTTGACTAGGGGGATTTTCTTTCAACATTAAACAACGTACCTTTGCAATAGTCGAAGATGCCCGTTTTTTCTTTGGATACTTGTTTGGAATTTTTGTCACACTTGAGGCTCCAATTTGACGTTTTTTTTCCCTTTCTTGTTGACGATATTACCTATCGACGCTTTAGATATCACAAAATCATGACTCTCACATCGTTTTTGGATAACGGAATATGCATATTTCTCTTCGGAAAAAGCATAAATGAAGCCTTCGAACCACTGCTTTGTTAAAAACGCCATTTTGAATAAAAACAAAACTTTCAAGCCGCAGACGATAATTTTGACTTTTAAAAACATAGAACAATTGTAATTATTTCTTTTGCAACAAACGATTTTTTATTACCGCTTACCAAAATTGTCTAAAAAATATGCGAACAGCCGCTGTATATATAAAAAAGAGAAAAATTAAGTGTATAAAACTTAGAAAATAAACAGGGGGAAAATAAATTAAAAGACTAAACAAAGCTTAATTTTTAAAAAAAAAGCTTTAACTTTAGTCAGTCTATCCACATGAAAAAAAAATTTAAATAAATTTAAAATTGTTAGTGAATAAAACACTAAAATACTTTAAATACCTGCATGTTACTTTTATAGTACATAAAACATGTTTATCATTTGTTCAACTTTCATGAATGCCACTACAATTTATTCGCGTGAAAATTAATCTAATGACACTCATCAAAGTTAAACAATAGGTGGAGAAAATTATTAAGGTATTTAATTCTCTGTATATATAATTTAAATTATTTAATTTATAAAACGATATACAACAAATTAAGATATTAATTAAAATCAGTTTGTTAATTACTCTATTTAAAAATGCTCCCTGCGCATGAATTTTTGTCTCGATATCTAATTTTTTCTCTTAAGCTAGCTTTATATAGCTGTAATAAAAGTTAGTAGCAATATTTGATTTACAGTCATATTTATAAAAACTAGAAAAAAAATAGATAAAAATAGGTAATTTTATGCAAAATTTTATCAAAAAAAATTTTTTTATTGTAAAAATTTTAAATTGTTTTAAAATAGTATAATGAATTGATTACTAATATTCATTCTCACAAACATAAATAATCATTTTATGAAATTTTATGAAAATTCAAGAAAGTTATTACGCATGGAACATTTTGAACCTACTGAAACGACATGAAAACTTGTTTTGAGAAAATGACATTTAAAGTTTTAATTTGACTAACATTTCTGTTGTTTACGTTTGAAAAAAATACTTATATCTCGGTTAATAATGAGCGGATCAACATATTTTTTTTTAAATTTAAAGCTGATGAGTTGCAGAATCATTTTCTGAAAGACAAAAATTGTTTTGTGGCCATATTTTTGTCAATCTGAAGGTCTGTTGTCGCCTTAAGGGATCTTCAACCTCGTTTTTCAAATGTTCAATATTTTACTCAATATACCACATGAGTTTAATTAAAATTCATTTTTACTGATTTAAATGCACTTATAATTCACAAATAAGTATTTTGTAGAAGAAAAAGACTTTTTTGAAAAAAAAATCTTCAGAAATGCTTGAATTTTTCAAAATTTTTCCATTTGCGCATTCATTTTTTCCCGATTTCTTCCAAACTTCTCAGGATTATAAATGGAAGTGTTTGTCATAAAACCGTGCATAATTCTTTGAAATCTCAGATTTCTTTAAATTAATTGACAATGAAATAAAGTAAAGACATGCAAAAGCATAAAAAAATAACAGTCAGAAATAAAAAAAAGGTATTTAAGACTTTAGGTTCCTACAAGAAAAAATAATCAACGCACAATTTTATTTATAAACATATGGTAAATTTATATTAAAAATTTGAGGTTTTAACCCACGAGAACTCGCACCGGGTATAACATACCCATTCCATTTTCATTCAATGTTTTTGTTATCTTCTTCTTATCGGATTAGGCCGAAATTTCGTGTAGCTGTATGCAAGGTCACATTCTTTCAGCGGGGTAAATACTAGTTCTGCTCTAAAAATAGATTTTGAGAAAAATATTTTTTGGGGGTATGTCATACCCATGCGAGTCCTCGCGTCAGTCAGAATTTTCCTTTTTTCTATGAGTTTAGTGCATCATGGCACACTTTTTGAATTAGGACGAGGAAATGAAACAATTGCGACACCTTTCAGAGACTGTATCTAGTGAGGATGAACCTTTATCCGAAGATAATGATGCCTCTGAGGATTGAGAATACTGTAGCAATCACGATTCTTCTACTGAAATTGAGACAGAAACCGAAGATAAAAGTTCACTGTCAACAGCCGAATTTTATATTGGTAAAGATAAAATTAAAAAATGGCTAAAGAAAAAATACCGGCAAAATGTAAGGAAGCCTTCAAGGAATGTAATTAGCAAGCTTCCATGTAATACACATTATTCAAGAGTTGTCGCTTTTCCCTTAGATACGTGGAATGTTCTCTTTGATAGCAGCATGCTAAATATGATGGTGCCTCAAACAAAAAATACTTATTCAAGCACTTCAATGGAACTGGAAATCTCTAATAGCGCACCGCCTGCAAAAAAACTCAAGACAAAATATAAACGATGTTAAATTTGCCCAAGTAATAAGAAAGAAAAATGTGTCTAAAATGGGGAAAATGTCTCTGTGTTGAACATCAGTATATAGTTTGTAAAAATTGTCTATAAAAAATGTAAGTATTATTAAAATTCCCTAAAAATCTTTAATTTATTATTTTATGTTCTTTAGTTACGCAAGGTTTGAATATAAACAATATTAATTGATATTTAAATAGCAGAATTGAACTAGGGTATGAGATACCCGGCGCGAGTTCTCGTGTTCGAAATTGGGCGCGAGTGCTCGCGGGTTAAAATGGTATAGAATTCGCATGGAGCATTTTGAATAATGTTAAAATTTTTGAAATTTTTTTTGAAAAGCAGGCATTATTCTGCCAAAAAATCCTGATTTTGAATTCTAAGAGATTTTAACGTAGTAAAAAAATATTAACTATTCCCATTCTGTATACAAACTTGAAATTTGAGATAAAAAACTGAAGTTGAATGTCCCTTGTCCCCTTAACTGTACCCAAGGAACGCTAACTCACAACCATAATGACAGGAATTTAAAATAACCTGACACCACAGACTACATTTCGGTCCATTTTAGTGCTCCGTTTTATAGCCTATTTGAAATATTTTAAGTACGTTTTTATAAAACTTCTACTTTCACATTCGCAGAACCTCGAAATACACTTTAAAACTTTCTTCTAAGAAGTTTACTGGAGTTGAGTCGTCAGTCTTCTTTCGTTCAATATTTTTTCCTGACATCTCTTACTGCAGGTGAAAGGGTTATATTAGATTACATTATATAGTTTAGGGAGAGGCTGTTTTTGTACATAAGTTGAATTTGTATAATTTTTACTTTTCGTAGAGCCAAAAGTATTCAACTTGAAAATACTTTATAGGAATTTTTACCTACGATAATATGGTAGGAAAACATTTTATAAGAATATTTTCCTATCATGTTATTGATTATTTTCAAAAATATGTGTACTTCTAATGCAATTTATGAGATTCCATTTCTGATGGAACAATTAGCATTTGAAAAATTCACCGAAAAAATATGAAACATTGTTTTTTTTTGTTTAATATGCTATCTTAAATATTTAGGATTTTATACCAATTATAAATGAAAGACATTTATTGAAATCTAATATATTAATTTTTAAATAGTAAAACTATTTTGCAAGAAGGACTTAAAAAAATTTTAATTATTAGTTTACTAACTTGATTTATCGTTATCTTGCTACGCTTCAAATTATTAGTTAGAGTTTTGATTTCCGAAATAAACATAAGAAATTTTCCACTATAGTTTGTACATGGATTTAATTTCTTCTGTAGTTAACTAAATTTCCTCTTTAGTTTGTGATATACAGCAATGATCCCTAACGCACATATAGTGACATAACATCGTAAAATATATTAAGTAAATTAGTTCTTATTCATAAGTTTACGTTACGTAAACAGGATCTTAATTTAAACGTGTTTTAAATATGTATCATAGATAAATGGGCATTATTTTCGATAAAATGTTTTACCAAGTTTAGGATACAAATATTTAAGCACATGGACGGGGGGAAAATTTATATAATCATAGGATTTCAAGAAATATTTATAAATAAAAATTTCTTAATATAATATTTTCGTAAAGATTGCAGTTATCAAATTAATCAGATTAATTCAAAATATTGTTTATTATCTGTGCTACAAAATATTGCTTATTATCTGTATCAACAAAATATACCAAAAAAATTGCACACCAGCAAGTTTGTCTATGCAACCTATCAAATTGTGTGCACAAGGTGATTAGTATTAATCTGACACTACCTAAAGTGTTGTTAGAATGATCAATTTAATGTGACTCTTCGATAGTTCGTGGCTTACTTGATTAGAACAATAGGGGTAAAGGGAATTTACAATTGAAATGATAAATAGTTTATCAAAGGAACGCTAGATTTTGGTGAAATGCATTAACGGAGCTAAACAGTTGAACATATACCATATTGTAAATGAAGGTTTTGAGTCAAACTTCTGGTACGTCAAATGGGCTGGAATGTGAAGCCGCATGATATTCAATAAATTGAAGCTTATCTCATGGAACAGTTGAAATATTTTGTGTTAAACCAGCCTTCCGAAAAAGCAAGTGAGATTCCAGACTTTCTTCGTTATTGCAGACGATTTAAATGGATTGTAGGAAAGGTTACTTTAAAATATCTCAGTCTGGTTTTTGGAAGAGGCAACCAGTTTTTCATGGTTTAAATTCAAATTCGTTTGATTCTTTAAATTTCATTACATTGTGAGATTTTGGCAGTTGTTTTAAATATTTCATAGGACGACATCTTCTGATGAAGTTGTGAGATTATTGCCATTTAGAAAAAGATTTTCATGACCAAAACTGTGTAGTTCTTACAGATGACAGTGACTGATTTTGCTATCAAGAAGACATTGCATTTTATCTGACGCTCACTCGAGAGAATGGCCTATTGCTCCAAAGTATGGCTATGGGGTCACTGAAGATTAACAAGTCCATCCATGTGTTTAATCTATAATCCTCCCATTATGAAGCTAAAAGAAAGGGGGGTTTGCTAATGTTTTCCTGATTTGTACAAGTCATCCACTGTTTATCGCTGTGAGTTGTCTAGAAAGGTCTTCATGACCCGAAATGTGATAAGTTCCATATTAGTACTTTACGGGAATCAGCTGCCACAAGGAAATATGTTATATGGGAAACCGAAAAATATTTTATCTAACAAAAAATAAATTACTATAAACATTAAAGTAAATGTTAATATCCATTGTTTATATAGTCCTTTCGTAATATTATAAATCTAAAAATAATATATGATGTATAATATTATGCGGCTTCACCAAAGTTTTCGCGGGCCACAGAGAAAGTGCTGGCAGGCCACATATGATTCCATGGGCCACATGTTGTCTAATCTACAAGATCCTTTATAAATCCTATGTGTAAACTTACAACCAACCTACATTTTAAAATTAATGTTTAGTTAAAAATTCAAAATATTGAAAATAATAATAATAATGATAATTAAAAAAACGTAAACTAAATTTAGTGAATATCAGTAACCAAAAAAATTGCAAGTAATGGTCTTTGAAAAATATATCAGTAAGCAAAATTGAAATTAGGTTTATTTGTTTCAATTAAAGCATTTTATTTTTCAGATTTATTGTGGAAAACTATTTTATTTTTAAATATAATACAGCAGAAAGAAAGCAATTTGATTTCAATGGCACATCGAGAAACAAAGAAACACGTTAATTAAATTACTGCTATAAAAAGTGAAAAAAAATGGAATTTATGCATTATCTTCTTTTATTGCCACTTCATTAGTTGAATATTCCATTGTTTCCGTCTAAGAGAAACGACATAAATGAAATTTAAAAAATTATTTAGAAAAAAAATATATTAACTATCAAGTTTTTATTTTTATTACAGAATGTTGGAGAAATAAATGTGCGGAATATAATCAAAATTGCTTTACACACGAATACCAAGTATATTTATACAAAAGATGTAGTTAAAAAAGTAGTTAATTAAAAAAAAAATTGTAATATTCATTTCATGGTTTAAAGTTTTTAAATAAAGCAAAATCTACTTCAAACTCATGATATTATTTTCAGCAGAAATGTTTAAATTTAATTATTGAAAGGAAAAAAATTATACAGCGTGGATTGAAAAACTTTAATATAATCTAAGCATTTTATTTGATTACTTAAACTAATGTCCCCTACTGTATATATTTTCTAAATAGAAACCACGAATTTGAAATGATATTTCACAAGGGATTGAGCAAGGGATTACTAAAAAATGATATGATGACAATGATTCATTTTTATTTGAAATATCCAAAGTAGATGGTTTAAAAAAATTATAATGATTATGAAACTGAGCCACAAATAAGCCACTAGAAATTTTGTCTTTTGCCTGAGGTACCTATTATATGGAAATAATAAGATTAAAATAAGAACTGTTGTAACCTGTCTGAAATTTCAGATTCTCATGTGTGCTTGAGTACAGTCAATTTTTTATTATGCACCCACAATAGTCAAAAGAAACAAAAATATTTCTCAGCACTATTTTGGAATATTTTATCTCTAGAACCATGAAAAATTAATGTTGAAAAGGAATTGTCTATAGAGGATTGAGAATATTAAAACTTGCAAAGTTCAAAAGATATTTGAATAATGCCATGCTCTAAGTCTGAAGCTCCCCTTTAATCTTTTCGTTTGATTAAAATTCAGAATTTCACGAAAAAATTTGAGAATGGGATTTACTGACATTAAAAAATATTCTTTTTCCTTTTTTCCTTTATTATTTTATGAAATTCTTTAAAACTGCGTTAAATAATACTACATATAATCCCTTATGGAGCGTTAAAATTATGATTACTTTGTAATGAAAATTTAAAAATATATTTTTGTCAAAATTGAGATTATTAATTCATTTATTCAATGCCAAGTTGAAAAGAGAATTAGATAATAAGGTAATATAACAACAATTATATCCATTTCTCTTTCAGTTTAGAGTTCTTTTCTTAAAATATAAAATTCATTTTACCGATTATAAGAAAATGCTTTAGTGTTTATTTCCTTTTTAGTCTAAAGGTACCTTAAAAAGCATTTAAATCACGTATTTAATGCAGTCTCGTATTTGACATTTGTACCCTACTACGTAAAAGGAGAATAGGATGAACAGTAAAAGGCAAATGATATTTGACTGAAAGAGTTCATCTATGTCTACATTAATAATTCCCTAAGACACGTTGGATTTAGAGCGCGAAGATCTTTTTTTCCTGCTCAAGCAATACAAAGATCCACGTGAACACCATAAAACCTATTCAGAACACCTAGAAATGTAGATACAGTCAGCAGTAGTCGAGACTACCGATTCTGGTACCGAGTTCGGGCATCTAGAAGCTAAACTGTGGTACTAGATAAATTTCTTCTCAAGCAACGATAAAGTGCGAAATTAGAGACTGCAGTTTCCTGTAGCGAACGTAAACACTTGTATCAAATGTAATATGTTTTAGTATTTTTGTTATAAATTAAAACAGGATATATACACTGCAAAAAATTATTGATGTTTTGGATAAATTACAAAAATAGGAGCATTAATAGAGAGCGTCAAGATGATCTATTAATTCAGATATAAATGTGGATACCCAAAACTTTACACCCTGAAATACGTAGCTCTTTTAGCCTAAAGCAGCGCTTCGTTTTCACAGTAAACTGATAGCATTGCAAATAAAGGTGAAATAGTTGCTTGAGAAGAAATTTTTAATAGAAAGCTTAAACTGTACTGTAGTAAGAAGAAAAAAAATTGAAGAATACACAAATAAGCAGCAGCAGTATGTTAGACTGTCAAAATGTGGGAAACAAATATTAAAAGCAGGTTACAACTGATCACCATCTCACATCGTAGAATATATCAGGTATAGACCAGGAATGAAAATAATCCGAAAATTTCACTAATTATTACTGAAATATTCTGTCGATATGAAGGAGAAAAGCAAGATAATGCTTAAGGTGAATGCCTACGTTCGGTGTCAATTTAAAAAAAAATCATTTTTTAAAGGATTTTTTTGTCTTTTAGGTAAAATAGCACTTAAAAAGTAAAAATGAAACAAAAACTTACGTGTAAATAGCATACTTGTTTTATAAATTGGTCTATTTGAAGTATTTTTTAATAAAATTTAGCTAAAACGCATATCACTCTGCACAATATTCTAATGCTACTATTTTAATTTCCTTCTCACACATGATACATATGACAGTTATCTTCAAAATGACCAATAATCTAAGAGAAATTTTAAAATGCAAAAATAATAATGGTAATTTTATGTTCCAATATGAAAATTTTCCCCGATTCGTCATTTCTTTCCTAATAAAATCAGCCCCGAATAAAGAACTCTTTATTACACACCAATTATTGTGCGTCGTTTCATTAACAATAGTATCTAAAACATTTCCTGAAAGTTTTATCAAATTATACACATTAATATGGGAGATATCATGATAACCGTAGCGATTTGTGCTAAAAAACATAATTCTGAGAAAAACGCTTTTAAAGTTGTTTGTCACTTCAATTTGGTAGCAGATATATTTTAACTCTGTTATTAATTGATGTAGAATGAAAATCAAAACAGTTTTGAAAGGAGGAAAGATTGAATTACACGATTCTTGCGAAAATGAAATTGACCAAAATAGTCAAAAATGACATTTTCAACGTAGGCAAACACCTTAAACCGTAAGCCAAGGAAGGCAAATGACACCCAAGGAATGTTGCCAAGATGTAGAAAACATAGGGAACAATGGAGTATGCAAAGCGCAAGAAGATAGAATGTGCCTGAGAACATTAGGCAAAAATTAGATAGGAGTTAGATAATTTGGTAATAATGGCTTTCTGTGTACGTATATTAAATCAATAATACAAAACTTTTTTTAAAAAATATCTATCATGAGATCATTGAGTGTATCTGACATTATTAGGATTATTTTATTTACCGACTGACACTTATTTAAATATTGTTCTCGAAAATAGAAATTTCGCCGACTTTCAGTTTATGTGCTAGCATGACGCAGTACAATTTTTTCGAATTGCAATTCTTTGCGATTCGAAAATTTCACGCAATTAGTTCGAAATGCTGTAATTTTGATGCGACAAATCATTTAAAGTCATTGAAATGTTAAAAATAATACCTTTGACAACGGAATCTCTATCATACATGTCGTTACATTTTTTTGGGCAATATGTTTGGATATATTAAAATAATTCTTGGGCCCGAGGTAACCTAGTGGTAGTGAGTTGAACTTTATTCGGGGGGGGGGGTTGCTCGTTTCGATTCTCGATAATCGCCATTAAATACATTCATGTCTACGCCGGATATGGGGCCGTCAAATCCGTAGACGGGAAAGTCCTATGGTGTCAGTGGTTGAGAGAAAGCACGAGCTCCTCAGATGTCGTGACTGGAGGTGCTGGGTTAAAATTAAGGTGGCACTTGATCTACGTCGGAATTCGACCCATTTTACACTGCAGCCGCATTCCTCTTCTCACAGTCAAGACCTGGTCTAGCATGTTCCGGTTAGGGAATCAAAATTCCCAATAAATAATTCCTTATACGTGGATTAGAACTTCCCTTTTCCCATAAAAATATCACATTTTCTTGAAATAAAGTATTTTACCAATACGTAAAATATCTAAGTAAACTGTTCTACGCTTAAAAGTAATATTGAATTCCCTGTACATTAATCACAATTCATTTGCAAAAATTTTTATTGGACCTTTCTCATATTTGCATTCGAACTTATAAGAATGTGACATTCAGATCCTCAAGAAGTATAACTATGTATTTAAGGTTACAATGAAGAAGGATTAAGAAACTCAATCATCCTAATTTATTTCCTTCTAGACAAATGTTTAAAATCCCCTCGAAAATCAATTTAAAAAATATTATTAATAGCTTAATGTCTAAAACGCAGCATATTTGCAATTAAAAAATGAATTATCCCCCCTCTCATGAAATTTTACGATGATAAAATTAATTTCCGATAAAGCAAATTTGCTTTGAAGTGCCATAGAGAAAGGTTTTTCATTCTCTATCGCCCATAAATCTACCTTCGATTAATGGGGAATTATATCGACGTTTATAAAGATTTATATTCGGGAAATGTTTACCTCCATTCATTTTTTTCTGCAATCAAATTAAACTCGTGTTTCAATAAAATAAATCTCTCAAACGACCTATTTATGATCCAGCTATACGCACGCCACACGCGCTTGTCCTAACACTCTTATATGGTTATTTCGAAATTGGTTTAGATTTACCATCTGCTCTTTCACATTTAAAGAGATATTCGGCTCTAAAAGCATGATCCCCAGAAGATGAGTAATGCCTCGTGGGATAAAAAAAACATCTTTATGTCCAGCGTTTAAGAAAATTGCTACATTTGGCAAATGATCCTTTGGAATTGCCATACATTTTTTCTGTGTTTTTTTATCTCCGATAAGAATATTTATTGCTTGAAATTAATATTTTCAACTGCGTTTTTGTTCTGAGGTTCAGAGAATTGATAACGTCTCCGTTTTGATTGCTTTATGTTCGGATTGTTCTTTCGGGATATTACGTTTAACTCACAATGTATTATCTAAGATTGAATACCAGATTAAAATATATCCACAAGAAAACACCTTACATACAACAGTATAAAATATTTATTACTTTAAATCAATATTTCCCCTGCGTTTTTGTTCTGACGTTCAGAGAATTGATAACGCCTACGTTTTGTTTGTTTTATATTCGGATTGCTCTCTCAAGATATTGTGTTTAGCTCATAATGTATTATTCCTGCAGATTCAATACCAAATTAAAATATATCAATAAAAAGACACCATAACTTCTTTAAAATTTGGAGGTCCTAGTCATACATATATTTTTCCCTGCATTTTTGCTCTGAGGTTCAAAGTACTGATAACGTTATGGCTACTTTTATGCTTCGACTGCTTTCTCTTGATATTACATTTAATTCAACGCATTATTCCATATTCCGTACGAAAATAAAATATATCAATAAGAAAACATCTTAACATCTTCCTTATGGATTAGGATAGCAAGAATACGGGACCAAGAGGGAATATATATATATATATATATATGGGTGTGTGTGTGTGTGTGTGTAAGTAAGTAAATTCTCCCCCCAACACCACTACGGGTTCCGGATTCCGGAACACTGCACTCACACGAGGGGGAATACCACACAAACGGTGAAGTTATACAGGGTATATCACTTATCGTAGACATGGCCTGAGTGAAGAAAATGACTCACTCAAAGAAAACATAGTCCTCATCTTCACCAGCTAGATTTCTTTATTGAAGGGACGAGGACGGCTCACCCCAGAGTTGACATGGGCACTACATCACAAACACGAAGACAGAGGAACAGGCGCACAGAAAATGACACAACTTGACTAGGACGAAGACAGAGAGAGAATCTGCGGCCAAAACCTTGGTCTTTTAAAAACTTCATGAGGTCATTATCACATGACGTATGCACTTTGCATTGATTGGTAAGAGGCCTCCAGGCCAGTACTCTGGGGTGTGTCCCGTGGCCTGTTATATAAGATTTGGCCTCCACGAGACTGGAGTTTAAAGGGATGGTATATTGATTATCTACTATTGCTTTTAGGTTACGCTCAAATCCTTTGTTGTTAAAATGAAATCGAAATTAGTTTGCTTACTCCAAAGTGATATTAAAGGAAAATAAAAGGAATTTGGAAAATAGAAAAAGGTTCTTGTATTGTATGTTACTTACACACACACACACACACACACATATATATATATATATATATATATATATATATATATATATATATATATATATATATATATATATATATATATATATATATACGTATATATAGAGGGTGTCCATAATTAAAGTCCCACTTTCAAAAGGCAGCAAAAAAAGAACCACTGGTCAGAATGACTTCAAATTTGAACTGAATATACTGGAAGAAGGGGGAAACGATTTGGCATAATAACACAAAGTTCCAAAATTTATCAATAGATGGCGCTGTAAGCACTTGGAACTTTTTTTTTTATCATGCCAAATCGTTTCCCCCTTCTTCCAGTATATTCAGTTCAAATTTGAAGTTCTGACCAGTGGATCTGAATTCTGACCAGTGGTTCTTTTTTTGCAGCCTTTTGAAAGTGGGACTTTAATTATGGACACCCTGTATATATATACAGGGTGATTATAATTAAAGTTTAATTTTCAAAACGCTATAAAAAAGAACCACTGATGAGAATGACGTCAAATTTGAACGTCATGTTATTGAAGAAGGCGGAAAGCGTATGACAGAAGAAAAAATTTAGTTTCAAAAGTTAGCAACAGATGGCGCTGTAAGCGGCAGAAGATGTAAATTAAAATACCTGTCATGCGCACGACGCATTTCAGTGTTATAAAACCACCAGGTACACGGCTGTTCCTCATTTCGCGTCTCAGACGTTCGCCATGGGTGTCTCACTGCAGGACCGCGCTCTGATGGTAAAGCTGTATTACAAGAACGATGATTGTGCAAGAGTAGCTCTGCAAAAGTTCAGGACACTGAAGGGTATTAAAGAAGGCGTTGGTCCAATAAGTGTCGTGGGTCTGAAGAAAATGATGCAAAAATTCGAAACGACAGGTTCGTTTGATGTAAAATCTGATAGAGGGAGAAAACGAGTGCATTCGACGATAGTTGAAGAAGGGGCCACAGCATTACAGGAGGGGCCGGCCGGGGATGTGCAACCGTGCAGTGCACGAGGAATTGCCCGAACATTGGACAGGCCTACGAGCACGGTGCTGAAAATTGTACAAAACATCCTGCAATGCTATCCGTACAAAATTGGCTATGTGCAGGAGTTGCTTCCGTCTGTCCTGCCAGCAAGGGAGACTTTTGCGTTAGAATTTCTTGGTCGCATGGATGTGGATAATGAATGGTCGTGGAAAATTTGTGGACAGATGAAGCCCATTTCCATCTGACAGGGTACGTAAATACCCAGAATTGTCGAATATGGGCAAGAGAAAATCCACTGGCAACACACCCCGTACCACTTCATCCTGAAAAGGTCACGGTGTGGTGCGGCTTTACGACATCATTTATCCTACAGCCATATTTTTTCGAGCAGACGGGTGCTTCCGGTCCTGTTACCGCTACCGTCACTGGTCAGCGCTATGCGTCTCTTTTGCGTAACCACGTCATTCCAGCTCAGCAACAGCGTGGATGTGTGGATGAAATAATTTTTATGCAAGATGGCGCTCCTCCGCACATTGCACATCCCGTGAAGCAGCTGCTAAGGCGCCATTTCGGAAATGCTCGAATTATCAGCCGCCATTTCCCTACAGCCTGGCCGTCCCGATAACCTCATCTTACTCCGTGTGACTTCTGGCTGTGGGGTTATCTCAAAGATGTTGTGTTCCGTGCTCCAATTGCAAATTTATCGGAATTAAAGGCACGCATTTCGCAACACATTCTGAACATCTCCCCAGAGACACTGCGATCAGTTGTGGAACATGCTGTTTTTCGCTTTCAACTTGTTGCACACAACGGTGGACACCATATTGAACATGTTTTGCGCCAGTCTCGCGACATTTCCAAACTTCTTTGATGAATAGTTCTTATGCGGTATGTCGCCGCAAAACTTTTGAAACCGATTTGTCCCTTTCGATGTGATATGTACAATCATGCAAATAAAATTACTCAACAATTCTAATTTGTCAATGTGTTTTAATATGTAACTTACACCTTAGCCGTTGTTTTACGAATCATTTCACATTTCTCGTCGCGATTCTGCCGCTTACAGCGCCATCTGTTGCTAAAATTTGAAACTCATTTTTTTCTTCCGCCTTACGCTTTCCGCCTTCTTCAATAACATGCCGTTCAAATTTGACGTCATTCTCATCAGTGGTTCTTTTTTTATAGCGTTTTGAAACTTAAACTTTAATTATAATAACCCTGTATATATATATATATATATATATATATATATATATATATATATATATATATATATATATATATATATATATATATATATATATATACATAACCCCCTTAATGACCGTTCTTACAAAGGGGATATGAAATCTTCCGTTCTACAGAGGGATTCGGAAAAAAAGGACACCGTAGGCTAAAGGTTAAACACAACAACATAAGGTTATCTATTGCTTTAAATTGATAATTTCCCTGCGTTTTTGTTCCAAGTCTCAGATAATTGATAACGTCTACTAGTACGTTATGATTACTTTATGTTCGAATTGCTCTCTTGAGGTATTACATTTTACTGCCTATGTAACACTTCACAAACAAAAACTTAAGAATATTTATTGGTTGAAATTAATATTTTCCCTACGTTTTTGTTTTGAGGTTCAGAGAATTGATAACGTCTACGTTATGGTGTAATTATGTTTGTCTTTCTCTCTTGCGATATTACATTTATCTCAGAATGCATTATTGATGATTCAATACCAAATTAAAACGTATCATTGAGGAAACATCTTACACAAATGATCATAAATATATTTATTACATTAATTTAATAGTTCCCTTTAGTTTTGGTTCTGCGGTTCAGAGAATTTATAATGTCTACGTTAAGATTCCTTTTTGTTCGGCCTGCTTTCTTTTGATATTACATTTAACTTATAATGCATTATTCCAAATTCTGTAACAAATTAAAATGCATAAAAATTAAAACATCTTCTGTTCTTTTCAATAAGGTAGTTTAGACTATATATATAAAATAGTTCCGTGGCTGACAGACTGACTGACTGACAGATGGCGCACAAACCAAACCGCTAGTCCTAAAGGGCTGAAATTTTGCAGGTAGTTATTTATAGTGTAGGGGTGCACTAAGAAATATTTTTGAAAAATTCTTCTGAAATTTTTTTAAATTAGACTTTTAATCTGTTTTTATAATTTTTTTACAATTTACATTTAAACTAATAATCTGAGGGTTATAAAATTTACATCATGAGAAAGAGCATAAAAATTCCTTTAATATGAAATCTTTTTGAATCTTTACCTCCATTTTCTGATTTTTGGTGAGTTTTTAAATATTATCTTTTAGAATTTACTTTATTAAAAGCTGACCACGTGGTTTCTTTTCTTTTTGGGATTCTTTAAACTAATTTTGCATCAAACTGTACTGTATTAACTGTACTATATTCTTTAGTATGTTCTATTTGATTTAATTTGAATATTCCCTTCTAACATTATTTTGTCTATAAAAAATATCCGTTAAGATTTTTCATAAATGAATAAATAAATATATATATATATATATATATATATATATATATATATATATATATATATATATATATATATATATATATATATATATATATATATATATGAAGTAAATGCATACATTGATCGGTGTATTTAATTTGAATATACTCCGTAGCGAATAACGAGTATTCAGCTAGTCATACATATATATGCTAAATTGTTTGAGTGAATAAACAAAATCGGAGAAGATCATCTGTCAATTAAATGATTTTGAGAACCTACACTCAAAGACAAGTCTGAAGATGTGATCAGCGGTGACGCTTGAACCTAAAGTTAATTTATCTTTGAAACTAATTTGACATAATTCTTTAGTGAAATGTTTTGTAAGAAACAGTGTTTATCCATGCACTTAAAATGAAATTTCGCTTTGTTAAATGGATAAACTTTATTAATTCTAACCTTGGAATATTTGTACAGCATGCGAACAAGTTTATGAATGACAGTTTTAGTGAGGGAATTTAAGCATTCTATGACAAGGCTCTGGTATAGTTATGTATAATTTCCTGTGTGTTTCTGTCTCTGTATATCGTGGGTGGCAAATATACACAGTTTTAAGAATCGTATTGGGAATTTCTACATACATAGATGAGCCAAAAACAGAAAACTGTAATATTTCATAGAAAAGAAATTTCAAGCGTGGCCATTCCTAAAGTTTTTATTAAATGTATCCTTGTCCTATTGATGGAATAATTATTTCTGAATCCTTATTTAGTTTTAATAGGTTTAATAATCATTTTCTTTTATCAGTTTTGTCGAATGGTTCATGCACGGCGCATTTTGAATTTTTGCAGTTTGTAGCAATTCAGTGAATTGTAGTTTCCTCAAAATTGATCATTGTTAAATTTTTTATCAACCTAAATTGTGAATACAGGATTTACAGCTGTAAATTTAAACAAAACGTAGGGTGTTTGACATTTTAATTTTGGAGTTTCTTATTCTTGGACAAATTTCTAAAATTCTAGCGGAAAGCTGCAGTTTGGCCACCCATGCTGTATATGTTCACCAGTAACCTGGTCAAAGAATACTTCAAAATTATTTTTTAAGATTATTTCTGATAGAAAATTTTAAAGCTTTTACTTACAGATAATATTTTAGAATATTCAAAAGATAACGATAGTATAATGTTAATATTTTAAAATTTTTTAGGTAAAATTATTTTTAAAAGAAAATTTTAATAATATCTTGAAATATTATTAAAAGTAAATATTTATTATTCTGGTATAAAAGACTGTTTGATACTATGGAAAGTGTCTTTTTTTCCTGAGAATGTTCGGGATAAATATTCACAAATGGTTTTTTTTTCAAATCAGAAAAATAGCCATTTGTGAAAATCCCTTTTCAGATAAGATTTTAGAATATTTAAAAAAAACACAATATTTTGACGGTATTATTTAAAAAAAATTTAGGGGAATAATTTTTAAAAGAAAGCTTTTAGAATATTTTAAAATAAAATAATTCAGAATATTCATTATTTTATAGTAAAAAAGGCTATTTGATACTATGCAAAGCATCTCTGCTTTTTTAATCTGTTAATCTTTCAGGCTGCCAAATCGAAATCTGTTCATCAGCATGTTTGCTCTGATTTATTCACAAATGGTTATTTTGAAATTAGAAAAATAATTATTTATGGTGATAATTTTTAGAAAAATTTTAAAGATAACGATATTTCAAATGTAATATGTTTCAAGGATTTTTTAAAGAATATTTTAAGAAAATTATAGAATAAATAAATAAATAATAGCCATTATTATGCTAAAAAAAATCCTTTGATACTATGCAAAGCATCTCTTCTGTTTCAAACAATGAAGCTCTCAGACAGTCACATCGGTAACTGTTCAGAATGTTATCCCTGATTTAATAACAAATAGCTCTTTTCAAATCAGGAAAATACCATTTGTGATTACAATTTTTTTAAATAATATATCAGAGCATTTGTAGGGTAACGGTAAAATAATGATAAAATTTTAGAATATTTTAAGTAGAATCATTTTTAAAAGAACATTTTAGAATAAATAGAGGAAGAATATTTATGATTCTACAGAAAAGACCATTTCACACTATGCGAAGAATCATTGCCACTTCATTCTGTGTACCGTCCAGATTGTCAAATTGACATCGCTTCACAATGATTGTCCTGATGCATTCACAAAGAATATTTTAAACATTTTTGAACATTTAATTAAGAACATTTTAAAACAAATAAACAAAGAACATTTATTAGTCTGCACAAAAAGACTATTTGATACTAGGTAAAGCCTCTGCGTTGTGTTTAATTGTATAGTGTCTAGATTTATGAAATCGAAATGTGTTCAGAATATTCCCCCTGATCTATTTAAAAAAGGTTATTTTCAAATCAGGAAAATAAATCGAACGTTTTATACCATGATGATTCGAAGGATAACTTTACCGTTTCTTGGCTACGTCATCATCATCTTCATAATATATCTATCTATCTGTCTATCTATCTATCTGTCTATATATATATATATATATATATATATACACTGAAGTGCCACTGAATTAGGGATAGCAAAGCCTATGCAAATTGTGTAGCGCTGCGCACATGTATGAGGGCGCTGTGGTAACTGCATATATAGCGCGTACTGTGGTTGTTCTGAATTAGTTGTTGGAATTGCCAGTATGGGTAAACTGCCTGATTTAGACGCCTTCGATCGCGGACAAATCGAAGGTGCGCGACGCATGGGATATTCAATTTCCGAAATCGTCAGAGAGCTAGGATTTTCAAGGTCAACAGTGTCAAGAGTATACCAAGAATACATGGATGGTGGAAAAAAACTAGCGATCGGGCAAACTGCAAAGGACAATTAGCCTTGACAGTGCGTGATGAGAGACGGCTCAAGCGTATTGTACGTAGCCAGCGAAGCCAAACATTAGCTCAAATTACCACCCAGTTTAATGACGGTGCCAGTCGTACAGTCAGTAAACGCACTGTGAAACGTTCGCTTCACCGTATGGGTTTCGGGAGCCGTCGACCTACGAGAGTACCATTGCTCTATACTCGCCATCGGGCTGCACGTCTTGCCTGGGCAAGAGAGCCCAGAGACTGGAGTGTAGAGGACTGGAAACGAGTAGCATGGAGTGATGAGTCTCGATTCCGACTACTTACCGCCGACGGGAGGCTGATAATATGGCGTCAGGCTCATGAAGCCATGGATCCTGCATGCCTGGCTGGAACTGTCCAAGGGCATGGTGGCTCAATCATGGTCTGGGGTGTTTTTTCGTGGCACAGTTTGGGATCTTTGGTGCGTGTACGAAACCTCCCTCAATGCAATTCGGTACGTAGAGTTGCTGGGTGATCACCTCCATCCGTTTATGCTGTTCTGTTATCCGCACGGTAATGGAGTTTTCCAGCAAGACATCTGTACCTCTCACAAGTCCCGGTTGGCTACTGGCTGGTTGTATGAGCATTCCTCTGACTTCTCTGTCATGAATTGGTCACCTAGAAGCCCAGACATAAATCCTATTGAGCATCTTTAGGATGTTTTGGAACAAGGCGTGAAAGGCCATCACACAGCACCAAAGAATCTTACTGAATTATGGACAGCTTTAGCCAATATTTGGCAAGCCATTCCCGCAGAACGTTTCCAGAAACATGTTGAATCTATGCCTCGTCGTGTGGCAGCCGTTATCAAGGCCAAAGGAGGCCCAACTCGTTACTAGGTAGGTATCCCTAATTCAGTGTATATATATGTGTGTGTGTGTGTGTGTGTATACTGTGGTACCTCGGTTTACGAATGAGTCGGTTTACGAACTATTCGGTTTACGAACAATCGTAGGACATGTGCTGACATCTGGTGATATGCAATGCAATCATTCATCACACTTCCTTCGGTTCGCGAACAATCCACATGTCAAACTCAGTTGGACTTTCTGTAGCATAGCTCAAACGGTCGTTGCTCATGAATTTCACGGATTCTTTTTTGTAGATATTTTTATTTAAATGAGCCCTCAATATGGCTTCCAAGAAAATGGCAAGAGCAATTTATATTGCTAGCATGAGACTGAACCTAACTATTGCGAAAAAGAAGGAAATAATAGCTAAATATGAGAATGGTGGTCGCGTTTCTAATCTCGCCAAGTAGTTTGGGTTGGCGAATTCTACCATTTCTACTATCCTCAAAAACAAAGAGGAAATAAAAGCAGCTGATATGGCTAAAGGAGTGACCGCCTTAACAAGGCAAAGGCCTCAAGTTATAGAAAAGGTAGGAAAATTATTGCTTGTCTGGATACGTGAAAAATAGCTTTCTGGTGATAGTATTAGTGAGGCTTTAATATGCGAAAAGGCTAAGAGGTTGCACAGGAATTTGGTAGCTAAAACACCGAGTACTTGATTGTGTTGAATGTGAAGATTTTAAAGCCAGTGGAGGATGGTTTGAGAAATTCCGCGAGCGAAGTTGAATTCATAGTGATTTTAGGCATGGGGCGACTGAAAGTTCAGATTAAAGGGCTCCAGATGAATATGTTGATGAATTCAGAAAGTTTGTGGAGAGTGTAGGCTACATGACAAACCAAGCTTTAAAGTGTGATGAAACTGGATTTTTTAGGGAAAAAATGGCAATTAGGACCTACATCACCAAAGAGGAGAATGCACTATAAGAGAACAACCCTATGGAGGACAGGCTTACGCATTTTATTTTGTGCTAATGCAAGTGATGATTGTAAAATAAAGCCAATTTTAGTTTACCACTCTGAAAATCCTCGTTCATTCAAGAAAAATAATGTGATAAAGGCTAAACTGCTTGTAATGTGGAGAGAAAATGCTACCAAGGCCTAGGAAATAAGAGTCATTTTCATGGAGTGGATTGTTGAGGTCTTCTCACCAGCTTTCAAGAAATATCATGAGAAGAATGGTTTGCCCTTGAAAAATCTTCTCGTCATAGAAAACGCTCCTGCTCATCCTCCAGATTTCAAAAAAAGACCTAGACATCAAAACTAGACATAGACTTCATCAACGCCAAATTTCTACCATCCAACACAACTCCTTTGCTTCAGCTTATGGACCAGCAGGTTATTTGTAATTTAAAAAAATGTATATCATGACACTCTTTCCTAGGTATTTTCAAGTCACAAATGACACTTATTTGACCCTGAGAGATTTTTGGTGCGAACACTTTGTGCCCCTGCATCCTCAAATGCTCAACTGTATCAATATTATTGATAAAGCCTGGTGGGGCAGGGGTCTTATCGTACCTTGCAGTCTTCCTGGAAGAAAATTAGGCCAACTTGTGTGCAGAGAGAGACTTGGAGGACTTTAATAATGATGAGACTGAAATCGAAGGTGTCCATTGGCAAAGGTATGGGTTTTGAGGTCGACTGTAAAGATGTGGAGGAGCTGGTGGAAGAACACAGCAAAGAACTCACCCCAAAATAACTTGTTGATCTGCAGAATCAACAGGTGAATGCTATCCAGGAAGAGTATTTATCAAAGAAAGACAATGATAAGTATAAATTTTCCATTTCCATGATAAAAGATATTTGCAGCAAGTGTAGTGAAATGTAGGCATTTATTGAAAAACATCACCCTAATAAATATGTGACCAACAGAGTCGTTAATATTCTAAATGGCAATGTGATGTCCCACTTCTGTGAAATTCTTTGGAAAAGCAAAAGCCAAATTTCTTTGGTTCTGTTTCTTGTGTCAAAATCAACTAGTGAAATTGAAAGTAGACGAAGAGAAAAAACACTAAAATCAGAATTGCCTAATGATATTATGTAAAATGACTTACCTTCCAAGAAGTTATAACTGTAGTCCTTCCTCCATTTTCAACAATCAACCATCTGCACCAGCCATTATCCACTACAAAAAAAAATGCTGTACTGAAAGATTATCATGTGTTTGTTCTTCATAATAAAATCTATTTTCATTTATTTTCACTTTATAGCAACCCGTAAAAACAACGTAAAAATAACTGTGTTCTAGGGGCTGAACGGATTAATTCTCCATCCGTTAATTTACATGGGAAAAAAACTGCTTCGGTTTACGAAAGTTTAGGTGTTTGCTAGTTTGTCAGACAGAAGTTAAATTAGGTGAATTTTCACAGGACTTTGAATTTTCTCCAGACGTTTACTAACTTTACATATTCTGCTTCTTAAGTTGTAAAAGACTGCTTCTTAAGTTGAAAATTACTCGTATATACTCTATGACTTGCATTGCAGTCGTTGACTTGTGTGGTTATTTATTCCACTGAATATAGTCCAATATATGCGAACAATTATTTTGTTTATTTGAGCACATTAAAAGCCAACACTGATATTTAGTTGAGATCAACATTTATAAGGAATGAAGAGTAGAAGAATATTTATAACAGTTAGATATATTGAAGAGAGGAGAGTTTCTTCAAATCGATTAGTTCAAGCTATTGCATATTGCTATTTGACCCGCAGTTAGACACTTCGAAGGAGATAATGAGAAGTTAGTTTCATTTAAACTTGACCGTACACGAACAGTATATGAGGTGATATTTTAAAGTGTTATCGATGAGGAAAAACAACATTAAAGGCATAGAATTAATGAATGGTAGTGAACTATTCTTACACTTACACTTACAATTACTTACACTCTAACACACACATACACACAAACACACACACACACACACACATATATATATATATATATATATGCAATGCTTAAATATGTTGAAGATCGCGTAAACTTAAAAAGGAGTTTTTGTTTAGGAAGAAATAAGAATTATAAATTTACGACTGGGGAATCACAATAAAGGGAGTAAATGCATCGCGGTGAAAATAACTTTAAGGTTTGGACTTGATTCAAATTTCGAAGATACACGAGGGGAATCTTAAAATTGAATTATAGCCTTGGGCTTCGCGCTAAGAAACAATCTTGCACCGTCATCGATAGAACACGATATAAAAGTCTATGTGATGTGACGCATAAGTAATGAGTGACGTAAAGCGTAAGTTGAGGCATAATTAAAAGATTGTGAACAAAAGATGTAATCTTCAGAGCCATGGGTTTTCAGTAAGGGAATAGACGTGCTGCACTTGGGCGCACGTAATTTAAATTGGGTTTGGGCTTAATATACCGTTGTTATGGAGCTGAGGGTTTTTAAAAGGATATAATAAATTTCATTAAATGGTACTGGAGTTGTCGTCATTGTATTGAGATTGGATTCTACATTTACTAGCCACCGTACCACCGACTGCCAAGTGATTACGAGATTGTGGGGATAGCGTTTTACGTTAATATTGGGCGTGAAGAAACCGTATTCGATATATATATATAGAAATTAATAATAACGCCGCAACAGTTTTATTTCTACTTCCTTAATTCTATACCTTCAATATTATCTTTCCCTGTATATAACTGCTTCGCTTTTTAAGTTTGGCACCTAGCTGCCGTTGGGCATATTGCACCATAGTTGATCACGAGGACAAAATAACTAATTTTCTAGTTGTTCTGGTGTGAATCTTGGTTTCACTTGGGGAAGCTTGGCGTCATATAGGTTATGGACTGAGCTGGACGGAATTATCGATTCTCTCTGTCATTTGTAAATATCTAAATACCTACCAGTCTTTTATATTATTATAATATGTTAATTAATGAAGTAACCTTAATATGTAAAAGTAAATAACCGTATTATGTCTATCAATTAGAATTTTCGACTGAATTTGATGCTCTCCAAGCCCTATTACAAATGTTTTACCCAAGAAGCCACTAACTTCGTATTTATATATATATATATATATATATATATATATATATATATATATATATATATATATATATATATATATATATATATATATATATATGTATATATATATATATATATATATATATTCATGGCAAGGAGTTTAGTAGATGCCCGCTCTTATGTTTCCGTATATCATTATAAGGGTCTGCCAAAGGAATTATATATATATATATATATATATATATATATATATATATATATATATATATATATATATATATATATATATATATATATATATATATATATATATATATATATATATATATATATATATTCAGTTGAACACTAAATTCTCTTATTACACGCTGTATCATTCACTGTAGAGCGTTCTAAGTCCTATATGCATTAATTTCCTTAAAACATGAAGTATACACAATTTGAATAAAAAGATACACTTTTTGCTATATGAATTGACTCGTAATTCGAAGAATCTTAACTATTCTACCCACTTTCATAACGCAATGCTTTAATCAAAGGTAACCAGGAATCAAATTTCAAGACTGATAAGGGATATCATTTACTAACCATTTTCAAGTATGCATAGAAACAGCTAAAAGTATATTCATAATAACCCTGTTTAATTTGAACTAAGATATATTTATTGAAGAATTATTATTAGCCATAGCATTACTTTAACCCAAAATTTTCGAACTATGGAGAAATCCGAAGAACTTACAAATATGTTTCTCATTTAATATCTTAAGGTAATATAACGCTGTCACTAGTTCAAAACATATTGTGTTACATTTAAGGATGTATATTAAATTTTCCATGCATGGCAGTAACATCGTAGCTGCTAGATAAGCAATACCTTGAAATACATTTATTTGATTAATATTTCCATGTGACACATTCGCTATTTAACGTAAATGAAACAAAGTCATAATTCAGGCCTTAAGTCAAAATTTCATATTATAGAAACGTAACACATTGAGTATTTAAAGCAATGCAAAAAACAGTAATAAAGGAAAGGTTGCTAAAAATATGACGCACAGATTCGTTTAAAAAAATACTAATATTACTTTTGCTTAAATTAATTTTTTGACCATTTAAATATATATATATATATGTGTGTGTGTGTGTCTGTGTGTGATAATATTACTAACTACCTATAATCGCCCATTCTGAAATTTATCTCTGCCCTGGTAACCCCTCTTTCTTCTCTTTGGCGTAAATGCCTCGTCTTTCCACACACTATCTCCCTCCGCGAATTCTGGCAATCTCCCTGAGCTAATCGCATTTTGCCTCTCTTAAGATGGACTGACTCGAAGCGAATAAGATGTGTTGCTTTACTCGTTAATAAATTAGTTTGTTCCTGAAGCTGACTTTATTATTTTCCGGCCACGATGTAAGCTATTTCATGAGATGTCCATTCCGGACATTTCATATATATATACCGGGTGGCCATAATTAAACTGACAGTGCTCACAGTGTTCTGTAGCGCGATCTATTTGTGAGAATGAAGCCACATTTTGTAGGAAGATTAAACAAGACGGGGGACGAAGGATTCCGCGAAAAAATAAATTACTTCCAAAAGTCACCGCTAGGGGACTATTTGGCGCTGTGTAATAGAAAATAGAGTGTTAACAAATGCAAATCTATAGGGAAATTACCTTTTATTTTGCATTCAAATGAGGTTCAATGTGGCTGCCTTTGTTGTTTACCACATATTGCATTCTGTGCACAGTATGCACAACAGCAGAAAGTAACATGTCTGCAGGAATCTCCCGTACAGTCCGTGATATGTTATCCTTCAACGTAGCGAGGTCCTGGACCACTCCTTGATAGACCTTGAACTTAAGGTAACCCCATAGCCAGAAGTCGCATGGGGTAAGGTCAGGCGACCGAGGTGGCCATATAGTTGGAAAGTAGCGGCTAATGACTCTTTCTGTTGTGAATTTCTATCGTAGCAGCTGTTGCACCCATACAGCAACGTGTGTCTGGGCTCCATCTTGCATGAAAATGATTTCCCCCAGGCATTGTCTTTGCTGAAGTGGCGGAATGACAAAGCTGTTCAACATGTGGCGATATTTCTCTCCGGTAACAGAACAGGTTTCCGGTCCTGTCGGGGTAATGTTCTCATAGAAAAATGGACCTACGATAAATTCCGCTGTGAACCCACACCAAACAGTTATGAATGTAAGGGAATTTCTGTGACTGCATGTGGTGATTTGTCATCCCAAATTCGGCAGTTCTGGGTATTCTCAGTTCCATGCAGGTAAAAGTGGGCCTTGTCTCCCCATAAGATTTTCAACGGCCAAGCATCATCCACCTCCATTCTGGCAAGAAAGGTCAGAGCAAAAGTCAATCGCTTATCATGGTCGGGGTACAGTAACTCCTGTACACGGCTGATCTTGTACGGATAGAAGTTGATAATCTTTCGTAAGATTTTCCATACCGTACTGTAAGGCATATCCATATTCCGAGCTAATCCACGAGCGCTAGAGGTGGCAGCAATATTGTCTGGTCCTCTGTCGACAATCGCCTTGGCAACTGCTTCCATTGTATCCTGTGGTACAGGTTTCCGTCCTCTGTCTGACTGAACCTTCAGAGAACCTGTTTTCTCAACCGTCGGAACCATTGCTTTTAGCCCATTAACTGACACAGGATCGTTACCTTTACGCATTTTTTCTGCGTTCTAAACGCACGAAGAGCGGCTGACGCGTTGCACTGGTTGAGGTAAAAGAATTTGACCAGTAACGCACGCTCGACTAAAGAAGGAGACATTGCACATAAACTTTCTATCCGATTGATTCGAAACGTAACACATTGCCTTTTAAAACCCAAGCAGCTGGCACTGTGCCAATGGATGTAACGTGAAATTTGAATAAAGCTTCTTCTTCTGCTCAGCGTACGTGATATTGCAGATCACGAGACTTTATCGGTGTTTATGTAGATTTTACGCTTTTTTTAAGTGTTGCCATATTGCACTTGAACTAAATAAGAAAATGTGCATAATAAAAGGTAATTTTATTCCGTATTAATTTGCATTTGTTAACACTCTATTTTCTATTGCACAGCGCCAAATATTCAACTAGCGGTGACTTTTGGGACTAATTTATTTTTCTCGGAATCCTTCGTCCTCCGTCTTGTTTAATCTTCTTACAAAATGTGGCGTCATTCTCGCAAATAGATCGCGCTACAGAACACTGTGAGCACTGTCAGTTTAATTATGGCCACCCGGTATATATATATATATATATATTTATATATATATATATATATATATATATATATATATATATATATATATATATATATATATATATATATATATATATATATATATATATATATATATATATATATATATATGTGTGTGTGTGTGTGTGTGTGTGTGTGTGTGTGTGTGTGCGCATATGCATTGCCCTTTGATAGTTAATTTTTCTCTCTATTCTATTTGAAATCGGAGGAATTCTTAAAGATAGGTATTCAATTTTTCTATGTGAAGTAATTATTAATTTAGAGTAACCTCTATACAATACACACTATATGAGATTTAAAATTTTATAGTTGCAACATATTCTATGAAATAATTCACTATTTTGCATGCAGTTGAAATCATTGTGCTTATAGGAATTTAAGGTTAATAAAAAATATATACGTACTTGAAAATTCTAACATTTTATGACGATAAATTGCTATTCTAAAATTTCAGCACGTGAAAGTATAAATTTAAGTTCTGTGTTACTTTTTTTATAGACAAACAGATATATTAGAATCCGTACTGAGTGTTATTATATTTTGAAAAGTGTAGCTAAGAAATACTCTTAGAGCAAAAATTACATATCATATGGCAAAGAAGAATATTTTTTGTAACTTTAATTATTAACTTAGCTCGAATCTTCAGTCCTGAAGGAAAATCATGTTAAAGACAAACAAGAAAATGCTACTTTTTGAAAGGTGATAAGTTTACATTAAAATCAAACTTACTTGGCTTTGTCTAATATTAACTCTCGAAACAATATCCACAACTTTTTAACCAGTTTACTTACATACGAATGTCTCTTCAAGTTATGCTGTAACATGCATAAGAAGAAAATTTAAGTAACTTGATGTATGTTACCCAGGCATACGATGAGAAAATTTACAGCAGTAGTTTCTCAGTTTAATATCGGTTCACCTTTATGAGGAGATAAGATTTAAATAAATGAGCCATAAAAAATTACTTTTCTTATTCTAAAAGTATACTTATATGCTTGGGAGAATTCTAGATTACTTCTCCATAAAGTGTCTTGTCTAATTTTGATTTGAAAATTAAATCAAACTAGTTGGTATCTGTCAAAACGTAAGGGCTAGATAGTAAATAAATATACTAATACACAAATTATACTCACACCATTCCCAAATATTAAAAATCCTAATAATGCGCAGAAAAAAATTAATGTGTTAAAACGGCCTCTTTCTTAGTGAGTATCTAAAGACAGATTTTAAAATGTCACTGAGCAAGTGCAGAAACCAATTTTTTTAATTGTAAATTATCGCTAATTAAACAGCGCGAAATAAACAATTTCCATCAGGTTTAGTCTTATATTTCAGAAACATAATTATCATAAAAATAAAAATGGCATAGAATGATCTTGAAAGACTACTCGGAATAAACGTGTTAATCATTAAAACATGCCTCTGAGCATGTTCAAAAATAAATTTTTATTTGTAAATTATCGCTCATTAACAGAAATTGCAGTTACAAAACACAAAGCTGACATATCTACATATTAAAATCTCTAGTTTCAGACCAAAATGAAGTAAACTTATGGAGTAGTTTTCTCTCCTGAACTGCCCAAAAAGTCGGCTTAGCAACTTAAATATATAGATTTAAATTAATCGAATTAAAAATTAAGTATTTCAATTTCGATTAACATTAGAAAATAATTCCGTAGTTAAGTCTGTCCTTGCATTTTAAAATAAAAAAAAAGTTGCTTCTTCTAGCTGTAATTTGCTTTGTTACAACTCAGGTTTATTAACTTTAATATCTTCAGTTGTAAAAGGACACTGTGTTGCATCATCAGTTAATTTATATCGTGTAGTAATAAAATGTGTTTCTGAAGAACTTGATGTATACACAGATTTTAAGTTCTTGGACAAGGTCGTAAGTTTCCTACCTTAGGAATGATAACAGATGATTAATTACATGCAAAACGCTTAATTTTGATAGTAAAAGTACACGACTTGATTAATTACCCTCTGATGTGTCTTTGCATCCTGTCTTGAGTGAAAAATTATTTTAGAAAAACAGTGGATGAAATGAACACTTCCTTACATGCAGCACTTAACATACATTAAATAAAATTACCATTTATGTTGTAGTTTCTTTCTGAATTTTTTAAAATTAAATCAAAATTTAAATTAATCGAATTAAAAATTAAGTATTTCAAATTCGTTTGATATTTGAAAATAATTAGTTAGTTCTGTCTGTCCTTGCATTTTTAAATAAAAAAATTGCTTCATCTAGCTTACATACACACACAAATATATATATATATATATATATATATGTGATAATAATCACATTTGGAAAATTTAGATGCAGTCGGCACGAGGGTGTTGCAGTCGGGCTGAGTGTGGTTCAGGAAAGTACTTACGAAATTTAGTAGATAAACACATGGATCCAGAGAAGGGAACACAGATTTTAGTCGATATCCAGGAAATCCTCTTTATTTAATTGTGAACCATCGCGAAGGCTGCAGCGGCCACATGACTTGTCCGGCGTCCATGACAGGACGGGACGAGTGTGGTTCAGGAAAGTACTTACGAAATTTAGTAGATAAACACATGGATCCAGAGAAGGGAACACAGATTTTAGTCGATATCCAGGAAATCCTCTTTATTTAATTGTGAACCATCGCGAAGGCTGCAGCGGCCACATGACTTGTCCGGCGTCCATGACAGGACGGGACGCGGATTACATACAGGAGCGGACAGCATGTCCGACAGCAACAGCAGTTAGAAACGAAGAGAGAGAAAAAGTCTTCTGTTCATGCAATAATAAATGGGTGTTTTGCGATATTTTCGCCAGAGGGCCTAAACTACTTAATTTTTAATTGGGCGACTTTAGATTCGTGGAGTTCACGTGTCCACTTCAGCTTCCCGGGGACTGATAGATCCTGCGCTTGTTAGCTGTGACCTATGGCCTGGGCATAGGATAAGTAGCCATAAATTTCTTGCAAAGTAGGGTTTTTGACGTTATAGAGACATAACTTCAGAGAGATTCGAGGGCTCTTCAAGAATTTTGACACTACACTGACATTCGAAATCTCATAAACTTCTAACACTCATATCTGAGGATGTTATTGAGTTCAGATACTTCACATGCCTGCTTAATGATCTGCAGGGCTACGATAAATTATCTTATTTTACTTTTAGGTTGCAATTTTTGGAAAAGGGGTCGTACTTTATTAACAATAGAATATGCTTTAAAGTAAAGTAATTTAGGAAGACGCGTTTTCTTGTTACATATATATATATATATATTTGTGTGTGTGTGTGTGTGTATACATGTGCATAGATAAAATACATAGGTATAGATATTATAGAGTAAAAGATTTAGAGGACAGAAAAATATGTTTAATCAACGAATACGAACAAAATATCTAAAATATGTGCTTGCTTACCGAATGAAAAAATTAAACTACTACTCAAATGATAGTTTTCATATTAAGCAGGCTTATATGGCTAACAACAGAAAAAATTCAATTTGAGTACTAGCATACAAATAGAGTATTCACCTACCCATATTTCTGCAGATATTTCTAATGTAGGTGCCACTGCAGAAGGCGATTTGGAAAATATATAAATGCTATATATTCAACAGTCCTCTGTGATTTAGCTATCGAATGAAATCGCTTTCCTGGAATTGGATTTTTTCTACATACGAAGAACTTGTAATATATTTTTTTTTCCATTTTCCCTTTAGAACAACGTATGCAAATGTGTGGCATGAATATATCTTACATGTATTATATAAGTATATTTTTTATCGTAGAGGGCAAAGATTCTCAAAGGATTACTTGGATATAATACCTCGACTTTGTTTTTTATTACACTTAATAGATAGTTTTAAATATTACCTTTTCGTTCCAGTCCATGTGAAAATATTGAAGTCACGTAACAAATACTATAATACAAGTACATATACATATATATATATATATATATATATATATATATATATATATATATATATATATAAATATATATATATATATATACCGGGTGGCCATAATTAAACTGACAGTGCTCACAGTGTTCTGTAGCGCGATCTATTTGCGAGAATGACGCCACATTTTGTAGGAAGATTAAACAAGACGGGGGACGAAGGATTCCGCGAAAAAATAAATTAGTTCCAAAAGTCACCGCTAGGGGAATATTTGGCGCTGTGTAATCGAAAATAGAGTGTTAACAAATGCAAATTAATACGGAATAAAATTACCTTTTATTATGCACATTTTCTTATTTAGTTCAAGTGCAATATGGCAACACTTTTAAAAAAGCGTAAAATCTACATAAACACCGATAAAGTCTCGTGATCTGCAATATCACGTATGCTGAGCAGAAGAAGAAGTTCTTTATTCAAATTTCACGTTACATCCATTGGCACAGTGCCAGCTGCTTGGGTTTTAAAAGGCCATGTGTTACGTTTCGAATCAATCGGATTGAAAGTTTATGTGCAATGTCTCCTTCTTTAGTCGAGCGTGCGTTACTGGTCAAATTCTTTTACCTCAACCAGTGCTACGCGTCAGCCGCTCTTCGTGCTTTTAGAACGCACAAAAAATGCGTAAAGGTAACGGTCCCGTGTCAGTTAATGGGCTAAAAGCAATGGTTGCGACGTTTGAGAAAACAGGTTCTCTGAAGGTTCAGTCAGACAGAGGACGAAAACCTGTACCACAGGATACAATGGAAGCAGTTGCCACGGCGATTGTCGACAGAGGACCAGACAATATTGCTGCCACCTCTAGCGCTCGTGGATTAGCTCGGAATATGGATATGCCTTACAGTACGGTATGGAAAATCTTACGAAAGATTATCAACTTCTATCCGTACAAGATCAGCCGTGTACAGGAGTTACTGTACCCCGACCATGGTAAGCGATTGACTTTTGCTCTGACCTTTCTTGCCAGAATGGAGGTGGATGATGCTTGGCCGTTGAAAATCTTATGGGGAGACGAGGCCCACTTTTACCTGCATGGAACTGAGAATACCCAGAACTGCCGAATTTGGGATGACAAATCACCACATGCAGTCACAGAAATTCCCTTACATTCATAACTGTTTGGTGTGGGTTCACAGCGGAATTTATCGTAGGTCCATTTTTCTATGAGAACATTACCCCGACAGGACCGGAAACCTGTTCTGTTACCGGAGAGAAATATCGCCACATGTTGAACAGCTTTGTCATTCCGGCACTTCAGCAAAGACAATGCCTGGGGGAAATCATTTTCATGCAAGATGGAGCCCCTCCACACGTTGCTGTACGGGTGCAACAGCTGCTACGACAGAAATTAACAACAGAAAGAGTCATTAGCCGCTACTTTCCAACTTCATGGCCACGTCGGTCGCCTGATCTTACCCCACTTCTGGCTATGGGGTTACTACCTTAAGTCCAAGGTCTATCAAGGAGTGGTCCAGGACCTGGCTACGTTGAAGGATAACATATCACGGACTGTACGGGAGATTCCTACAGACATGTTACTTTCTGCTGTTGTGCATACTGTGCACAGAATGCAATATGTGGTCCACAACAACGGCAGCCACATTGAACCTCATTTGAATGCAAAATAAAAGGTAATTTCCGTATTGATTTGCATTTGTTAACACTCTATTTTCTATTACACAGGACCAAATATTCCCCTAGCGGTGACTTTTGGAAGTAATTTATTTTTTCACAGAATCCTTCGTCCCCCGTCTTGTTTAATCTTCCTACAAAATGTGGCGTCATTCTCTCAAATAGATCGCGCTACAGAACATTGTGAGCACTGTCAGTTTAATTATGGCCACCCGGTATATGTATATATATATATATATATATATATATATATATATATATATATATATATATATATATACAGAAGGTCGTTCGCACTTTATGGATACGAATTTGATAGTTAAGTTTTATGTATAAATGCCATATTTTATGCGGTTATTTGATATTAGCTCTAGCTCGAATTTTTCATGAAAGTAAATTTTTGCTTAGTACTGTTATGACAGTTTTACCTCATTCCTCTTAGACCGATTTCCAAAGTCCGTTCAGTTTTCCTATATGCCGTTTTCCAAAGGCTCGTATTAAAAAAAGGATATTGCAAAAATCCATTGGAGAAGACTCAGGGAATTTTACAGGTATTTCATTTAATGGGATACATTTTATTCCTGTTTCTGATTTTTTCTTTGCTAAATAATCGGCAGTTGATTTAGACCTGTGACTAGAGGCTTAGCCATATGAACGTCAAATTTATCAATGTCCTTTCCATACAAGGCTGGAATTTCTTCTTCAAAATAGGTTCTAAAATATTCTGCTGATAGTAGAGTGAATTAATTTTGGCTTTACTTGAGACTTTTTTCATTTTTAATTTGCCGTTGTAACAAAATCCTGCTACTATCATGAACTCCTTTGAGAACTTTTCTATAAATTGACGTAGCCATTTCGTACGGTCATTCCCGTCAGTTGAGCAATAGAAATTTGATCTTTTTTTATTACAGTAACTTAAATACATCCATGCTCCATCTAGTGTTACCAAAAATTTTCATTTTTCAGCAGCTAGGTGTTTTTCGTATAATTTTCTACAATTTCTTTTCCATTCAGCAATATGCTTTGGCAAAAGCAGATGAACTGTAGGTTAAAACATATTTTTTAACTTCAAATCTTTCTGAATGATTTTACTTACAGTGCCAGAAGACATTCCTAGTTTCGATGCAATGAATCTTTGAGTTGGAAAATTTTCTTTCAGGATCAGAGACTTCACTTCCTTGATATTTACTTTCTCTCGAATAGTCTTAGGATGAGGTATCGAGGTCATGTTTTCATTTCTACTTTCAGTTAGACTTTTTTTCCTTTCAAATTTAATATATTATAAATACCTATTTTTGAAATGCCATAACCGCAATTTTTACACCGCTTTATAATTTGTTGATACGAAAATTTCTCCCCGGAAAGTGCAGTTACGTAACCTTTGAGCCATCTATCAATTTTAGGAGCCATTTTCAAAATAAGTCTTTTATTTTACATTCCAATGAAAGCAAAACAATAGCTGACGATTATTTTGAAGCTGCCGAATTTTTATCTAAAAATGCAAACGCCAAAAACAAATTACAAATTCGTTTTCATGAAGTGCGAACGACCTTCTGTATATATATATATATATATATATATATATATATTAGACAAAGTTGTAAGTGAAAAACCAGTATAAGCCATAAACCACTACAGCCAGGAACCAAAAACATGAAAAGATAAGTGAAAATATGATTAGATAAGTAAATAATAGGTTTTTAGACAGTAGCTTTTCATCAGCGGCGCCGATACTGTCTAAAAACCAATGGATCGTTTCTAATAAGTATGATCTGAGCAATAAACATACTTAGACACCATACAATCCATATGAAACAGAACAAGGAGTAATCAGTGGCCTTATCATAGATCACCAAACTCGGCGCCAGATAAAGAGAAAGTAAGTTTAGGAGACCGCAAGAAGACTGACGTCACAAACATTGCAACCATGGATCCTATGGAATCACTTTAGCAGACTTACTTAGGTTACTGTTTTATAGGACATAATAACCTAAGTTAACTTAGACATTTATTATGACTAAGACATATTTATTATTTTAATTACACTAGTTTTTATTTACTTTTTAGTAGTTATTTACTAACTTTCATCATTTAGTTTTGTATTACTAATTAATAGCAACAGACCATGCTATTCATTAAATCTAAAACAACCAATTATGTGCTTGGAAAGACTATCAGGGTAATAATTACGTTTTAGTATACTAACAAATCCTTTATATGCTTATGCTATTGTCCTTAGAACATAGCCTATTTATTCTTACTAGTTGATTAACAATAATATTATTAAATACAGATTTATGCAAGCAAGTTAAGTAACTTTGATATTTTACTATATTAAAGTCATATTCTGATTTTTTATCATAAAGATCAAAAGTAAAATTACTATGAAAATTTATATATATATATATATATATATATTTACACACACACACACACACACACACACACACACACACACACACACATATATATATATATATATATATATATGTATGTATGTATGTATATTGATTTATTTATGTATGGAGGGTTGTGGGTTGAAGAATTGTTTACTTTATAAGAAGTATAAAGGCAACCAAAAGTAAATTTCAGGAAATAATAATAAATAAAAAAATTTCAACCAGTGTAGTACAGTGTTGTTTTATTTCAAAACAACATAGAACAGAAAATAATGGAAATGAGAAAATGGCAACACATCAAAAAAGTATGTGCTGGGGGAGCGAAATACAAATATAGAAAAAAGAATGTGATATCATTTTCTTAACGTAAAGATCCACTTTTTCAATTTGCTTTCGAAAAATATTTTTAGAGTGTGTTCAGTGAATAGACTTAAAGCAAACTTCTTTCGACTGCCCGGGAAGTTAATACATTTTCCCCGAGTCCTTAAAGTAGACATTTTTTTGCCTTTTCTCTTACGGCAGGTAGTTTTGGGTTTTCGAAATTGAAGTAGAGAACAAAAGGGAGGGAGAACAATGTTTCATATTCTGTTCGTATGCAGACACTAAAAATAGACACGAACTTTCAAACCGTAGTAGCATAAAATATTCGGGGAGGCCACAGACACATTTTATAAGCTCTAACTCTTTAATTCTTTTATAAAAAACATTTGGTACATAAATAAACATTAAAGTAATACACTTTTTTTAAGCCATCTGTAGTTGTGAATGTTAGGAATGAGGTCTCGAAGCAAGTACAATGTTGTGAAAATTATGGTGTAGTTTCCTGGACAGTAGCTTTAGCGAAGTAAGAGACTGATATCCCGTGCAGTTCTCTGTGAAAAATATTTGGTGTTTTACTTTCAGGGGACGAGGGACTTCCAAACTAGTTTTTTTTTTAATTTTTCAATATTTTACTCTATATACACATTGGAAATAATTAATATTGCTTTTTACTACATTGAAGGCACTTGGAATTCACAAAATAAGTATTTTGGGGAAATATAAGACCTGTTTTTTAGAAAATTCTTCAAAATTGGTAGAATTTTTCAAAATGCACCTCGTGCCTTAATTTTCTTCTAATTTTTCTCGCTGTTGTTAATTACAGTGTTTATCACAAAACTGTGCACCATTCTTTGAATACAAATATTCACAAATATTTTTCCCAAATATTCTACAATTATTTTTCAAATTTATTGACCAAAAGCATAAAAATAATATGTAGATTAAAACAAATATATTTTTATTTTTGATTTTTAAAGAATTAGATTCAATGCACAGTTACAATTATATGGTAATGCTATATTTAAAAAAAACTGAAGGTTTTTAAATGATACGGGATACTCATATTCCATTTCAAAAAATGCTGGCATCTTTGAATTTTTTTTTTAATAACACGCATTATTCTGCCAAAAAACTCGTGTTTATGAATTCTAAGGGTTTTCATTTTAATAGAAAGAAATAATAAAAATTCTCATTCTTCATAGATAGTTAAAAACGTAGAGACTTAAAAAATTCGATTTGATGTTCCCTTGTTCCCTTAAATGTCATTATTATTAAATACAGAATGGAAAATGAAACTATGACGCAGCTTATGCTGCTGCAGTTTTTCTTTGAATAATTATTGTGTCAAATTTCGTATGAGTTTTCATTCAGATGTAATTTTTGAATTCAGAACCACTAACTGTTATTTTAAAAATTTAATATATTTTAATTAAGTTGTGTTTTTAGGGCTGAAAGTTTGTAGCCATATTGAATTCCTTGAGTTCAGTGTTAACTTATGGAGAAAATGTTACCAATGATTGTCAAGCTGGATTTAAATTTTTTTTCTTTAAATTGTACTCCTTGATACATGAAGAAATTTTTTACTTTGCTATATTATTCACTTTATAAATTTCTTCCCCCAAATCGAAATTTTGTGCCTTTAAAACACAGTATACTCAGTATTTGAACTATTCGGAGAAAAATGGGGTATACCCCATTTTTCTCTGAACAGTTCAAATTTAAAAATACAATTAGCATTTGTGCAGTTTGTGTCGAGTAACATAAAATTTAGCCATATTGATGTAACAGATTAAGAACAATTTTTATTTTTAAAATTCGATATACTTTAATTATGTAGTTTGTTTCAAAGTAGTGACCGCATTGGATTCCCTTAGCTTACTGTTGGCCCGTGGAGAAATTTTTTCCAATAATTGTCGACTTGGATTTAAATTTTGTTTCTCTAAATTAAATCTTGATACAGAAATAATGTTTTTACTTTGCTGTCTTATTCATTTTATAAATTTCGTCCACCAATGTAAATTTTGCTCTTTAAAACGCTGTATACCACATTTTTCCTCGAATAATTCAAATTTTGATATATAATTTGCGTTGACTTTAAGGAATATAAAAGATATCTGAGTAAAAAAAAAATATGTCTCTACTATGGAGCGTAATTTAAGGGAAAATCTTTAAATCCAAGCCGACAACAATTTGAAAAATTTTCTCCATAGGTTAAAGATGGGAACTGAGGGAATCCAATATAGTACTACTCAGGAGCCTTAAGTTTAAGGATATTGTATTAGACATAATTATTCTATTAGACGTAATTACTATTAGATTATAATAATAATAACATGTACAATGTTGTGCAAATTATGTTCTCCATTTTCCTGGACAGTAGCTATTTCGAAATAAGATACATCCCCTAAAGTTCTATCAGAATTTTTTTTGTCCCTAAAGAATGGAAAATGAAACTAAGTAGCAGATTATGTAACTTCAATTTTTCTTTGAATAACTATTGGATCGTATTATGCAATTTTTAATATTGATGTTATTTTTGAAATGAGAACGAGTAATTTTCATTTTCGAAATTTAATATATTTTAATTAAGTGGATTTTTTTTTAATTCTGCAAGTTATTATACGTGCTATATTCCCTCAGCTTTTTGTTAACATTTTTACAATGATTGTTGACCCGGATTTCAATTTTTGTTTTCTTTAAATTCTACTCTTTGATGAGTAAAGAAATATTTTAATTTGTTATCTTATTCATTTTAGAAATTTCGTCTACCAATGAAAATTATGCACCTTTAAAACACATAATATCACATTTTCTTCGAATATTTCAAATTAAAAGAAATTGCAATGTTTTTAAAAATATAAAAGATATCCAAGTAAAACATTTCTTTCTCTACTACGGAGTATAATTTAAAGAAAGAAATCATTAAATCCAAATCGATAACCACTGAAAAAAATTCTCCCTAGGTTAACATTGAGCGAATTAAATCTAAAGTGATTATTGCACAGCAGTCTTAATGCATTGAATAATTTAAAAAATTATAACAAAAACGTTTGAAATTCCATTGAAATATTCTAGTTGTTTATCAGAACAGCATCAATCTTTTTTGTCTGTAATGAAACCTTAAACTACTCAACCTAAAGCTATGTCCACACTTGTGCGCTTTCACGTTCGCTTTCGCTTTCGACATGACGCACGAAGAGATAAATGTGAGGCATGCGCAGAGCGATGCGTCACCACCTGCAAATTCCAGGAAAGCGCATGCGTCGCGATACCGCATGAGTTATCGCAAGCGTATCCAACCCGAGTGGATTTTCGTGCGTAATTCAATGCGCTTTTCTATTCTGCAAGGGAGTTTTTCAGCCAGTGTTCAGAATGTCGCAGTCTTCGGAAGAAATTTTAAATTTTATTGATGATTAGAGAAATTTCCCGGCATTGTGGGACGTCAACCACTCCGCATACACAAATAAATTTATTAATACACTTAAGACATTTAAAATAATTATTTAATAATAATATACAGGCATTAAATTATTAATGTCTATTGCTTTAAAATTAAAACTAAATGTATTTTTAAACAAAGCAAACTGAAAAAAAAAATTGAAAACTTGTACTATATCGATGAAATTTTCTCTTTGAAATACAGGGAGAAGATTTCAAAAATACGCTTCAACTAATTTGTTATTATATATATATATATATATATATATATATATATATATATATATATATATATGCAAGTAGCGGGATTATACATATTTATATACAGAACACCGTACTAAAATTGTAGTCTATTCTTGTTGCACATTCCTTGTTGCTTTACATAAAAATAGTGACCACCTTATAAACTCCGCAAAATCACAAGAAAGGCAGCAGTAACAGTCCGACTCTTCCCTCTCGTGAGGCATGAACTGTCGAACAAGTGTGGACAACAAATCGAGTGCGTCTAGAGGCATGTGCTAAAAGCAAGTTGAAAGGAAAAAAGGAGCGCAAGTCGAAAGCGAAAGCGAACGCGAAAGCGCACAATTGTGGCATAGTTTAATACTGAGTCATGTTTGTCGGGATGTCGTAGAGAACTGATGTTATTTTTCTGTAATGCAAAAATGTCTAATTTAATCTTTTTTATATTAATTCATATCATGACGCCTTAGTTTCTCAGTGACTGGATTTTGTAACAGACATGAGAGGCAATAACAATGTAATGTGAAGCATCTTTGATTTGGCAAAGCCCTATTAAGTATATTAAGCCCTATTAGAAATATTCACACATTGTTTGACACTTAGTCTTTGAAATATTTTTGTTCAAGTGTTATATATTTTTTAATTCGTTTTAACTGTTTGTAAAATAATACATTGCTGAGGGTAGGCATTTTCTTCACAACTGTGATAAGATCCTGATCACCAAGACATTAAAAGACACCTCGGCTACATGATTGCTGTAGGTAACCTCTCCAAGCTTTCGAATTTGTAAATTTGGGGAAAATCATAAAAAACTTGAATACATTAAAAATCCTTAAAAAATTCACATCTATTTAAAATTGTGTTTTTTATGAATTAATTTTAAATATGTGGACGGACAAGAATAAATGCAGATTATTCAATGCTTGTAAATGTTTCTAAAACTATGATACTTGATATTTCACAGCAGGGTAGTCTACAAATCGGTTATATGTATTAAAGGCAGTTTATTATTAGTTTTAGCAACAGCAACGTTCACTCAAGGCCAGTTTGAGCCTACATTCCTGTAGAGCTTTGATTACTGTTGATGATTGAAAGAATTTGACTCTGGCTGTTCTAGGGCTGCACATCATAGAAGATGCTCGTGCATAGTTCCCCAACACAGAGAGAGCAATGTTCTGTGGTGGAAGGCCCGATCCTAATATGTGAGCATGTGACAGTCGTGCACTGTGGCCCAGTGGAATGTGGCAACAATCCTCGGACGCGACAGACCTTTTGGGAATGGTTTCTTCAGAATAGTATTAGTTTAGCTTAAGCAACGTCCACTCTAAGCGACAAGGTCAGTCGGAGCCGACATACCTGTGTAGCTTTGATCACTGTTGATGATTGAAAGAATTTGACTCTGGCTGTTCTAGGGCTGCACATCACAGAAGATGCTCGTGCATAGTTCCACAACACAGAGAGGGCAATGTTCGGTGGTGAAAATTCCGATCCTGAATAAGTGCGCCTGTGATTAGTCGTATCATCGGACGCGACAGGCCTTTTGAGATTGATGTCTTCAGAAGGCACGCCCAGTGTTTTCCACTTGCCACACCTACATGAGAGTCATGTTGTTTTCTGACTGATTGTGGAAAACGACGAGTACAGAGGTTTTATTATCAACCTTAAAATTAACAAAATAATTGAAAGAAACCCTGGTAGATTCTCGGACTTATGTGGTGAGTGGAAAGCAATTAGAGTGACTTGTGAAAATTTATTTCAAAGCTTCAGTTTCCATTCCTCAGAACTTTCAATAATTCTGTTGTGTCTAGTGTACCCTCTGACAGAGACCTAACAGACCAGGTGTCGACTACGGGCAGAGGAAGGCGGCTACGGTTTACAATGGCACCACAAGGTTCTGAGTCCAACTTTATCCATGTGCCACCTTCATTTTGATACTAGGGGCCACATCTGGAGGGCTTTACCTTCCCCCGCCCACTGACATCATAAAAAGATTTTTCAGTCTACCGATTCTAACTAAACGATTGTCTAACGTGTTCAAATCCTGTCAACACACACATGTATTTAACGACGTTCGTCTGTATTCAAAGTTAGCCCACCTAGTCCGAAAACCAAACGCGCTACTCCTAGGCTACCTTGGGCCCTTCAGAAGTTATTTAACATTTAAACGAAAGAAAAATATTTTCGTGATTATCCAGGTTTAACAAACATTTAATAGTGAAGAGGGTAAATCAGTGACTTAAAACTTTTAAGAATTAAAATTAATGATTTAAATTATACTGCATTCATTATTTTATGGAAGAATTCCATTGAAAATTCGTCTAAGATTAAATTAATTGTAAGCTAGTTTTATTGATTATGGAAAAAATTATCAAATTATATTATATCATTAAATAAATATTTTTAACCTTTACAATTTATCCTTAATTCACATAAAAGTGAAAACTCTAATTAATTTAGATCATCTATCACTAAAAGCCTGATTCCCTGCAGACAGAAGAACTCTGGATGGGTATTCAAGTCACGAACAAAAGCCCAATGTCTCTCAGATAACAATATCGATTCCTGTCTTCTCAAACATTCTGAGAAGGGTAGGTGTAGTTGCTTTTCATAAAATCTATAACTAGCTTAAATGAGGCAATTACCCCTGATTTCTCCTGCACAATCACTCTCTACCGGCTTCCGAGTTGCTGATAGAATACATATCGATTATCTCCACTACATTTAAACAGTCGCAGAGCAAACTGGATCAGAGCTTGCTTCGATAGGTTTAGGGTCGCTCAGTATTAAACTGGTTTTATAGTTCATAAATTCCTGAGGTAAAGGTGATATCGACTGTTGCTTTTCGGTCTCTGTGAAATAATCAATAAGGAAATGAATGCAGTGAATGCCTCAAGTGTCTTATTTACCTTTTGTAGTGATATATAAGACAATATATATGAATTTATTCATGCTCTTTTGCTGAAATGATAGGATATAAATATGAATAAATATTAATATACATTATTGTAATATAACAATAACTCGTTTGTTATGCTTCACCTCAATTTTCTTACTTCCTCAATTAAAGTAAGGCAATTCAGTCAGGTGAAATATATCGGTGTAAAGAAGAGTGAATCTGTATGGCAGCAGTTTCAACATTTTTACCCCCCAACCAAAAAAAAACACAAACATTAAGGTGAGGAAAATTAAATGAACACTTTTTGACACGTCAGACCAAAATTTAACAACAGTCATAATAAATAACAGCCCTAGGAAGCAGTTCAAACTAATTACGCTGCCTTGATAGTGACCTTTTGGGAACCCCCTGGGGGAGGGGTAGCTCACAGGTTGGGAACCGTTGCTTTATGTGTTAGCCTGTATAGTATGGGAAGCCAGACCGAGGCTTGCAAGCTGTATGCGGCTCACTTTCTTTTCGGTAGTGCAAGAATCCAAATACAGAGAAACTTCTCTAAAGGGGGACCAGAACATAGAATTGTTCAAATTTTCAAAAACAAATTTATCCCATTAAAAATTTCTCCTTTCTTTTGCGCTTAAAATGACGTATAAATCATGCTTCGGTCTTATATAGAACAGGAGAATTTTTTTTTCTTTCTTGGCAACATTCTAATAGTAGCCAATGGTTGTTTAAACCTGTAAGTGCGTTTTACTTCATGAACGGTTTTTTCCCCATTTCTCGTCTTTAAATTGTTAAGTCAAGAACCGTTAAAGATAACTGGTTGAAACTTGAAACATGTCTTTTTCAACTGTTTTACTTTAATTTTGATTCAGCAAATTAGAAAAAAATATTTACTTTTGAAAATATGATTTTTAAAAAATAAGTTACATCCTTTTTTTAAATTTTTAATCTAAATATTTTAATTTTTTTTTTAAATTAATATTTAAAAAAATGCTGAATGAAAATTAAAACTTATATATTTCTGTTCAATTAAATGAAAATTTTTTTAAATTCGACAAATAATATTTCGAGTTATAAGGATTTTAAATTACCCCAGTTTTATTGAAATTTTAAAGTTTAAAATTTTCTTCAACTTTTTGAGAAGTTTTATGATGTGATTTTATTTACAAATTACATGGTTAACCATCAGAAAAAAATTTTAAATTTTAACTCAATAAATAATTATTTTTTTAAATGTGTCCCGGACCCCTTAAAGCGGCCAGTTATATTTCCGAAAATAAGTGGCCGTCTTGAGGGATGGAAGTCGAAAAGAGTATCCACAACATTGTCATGGCATCCACAACATTGATACTATGGAGTCTTGAATCGGTTCTGAAGAAAATATGGCCGTTTACTGGGGTCTCCGTCAAATAGCGGTTACAAGATTCAGTGAACAAAAAATTAAATTCAGTGGCACGTGAAATTAACTCCATTTTTGGTACAAGGTACAGCTGTGAACCTATGTCTACATTTATTCTGATAAAGAATAAACAACGCTCAATGTCGACAAATCGACATTTTACTAAACTGCTACGTACTACAAAAACTCAAAATGGGCCCGACTTGAAAATTTTAGTAAAATAATTGAAGGAAAAATAATTATTAAAGGTATTAGATCCATTTAAGAATTTTGAAATATTAATTAATCTAACAATTGGACAATGTCATATTTAATATAAGCATAAGAATAAATAACGCTTCAAATTTCTTTCATATCTTTTATAACCATTTTTAGACTCTTCTGAGAATTTAGGCATATTCAAATGACTCTTAACATGTTGTCTGGTGCATTGGATACTGAAGATGGCCCTTAACACTGTTTACCTTGCACAACCTGCTAGGTTTCATGTAAACAATCCCTCCTACTTTGCAAGAGTTGTCATCTTCATTTTAGCAATGGACTGATTAATTCTGAGAATGCGCACTTGATGGTCGCGTCTAACACAAGTGGACAATAATACTGCTTTCATATGTTACGATTTGATTGCTTTTAGTCACACGTAACAATCATTAGCAATGAAACATTATAAGTCACAAATATAATTTTTTTATATGCCGGTTAGAAGTTCAGTATACATATTTTCAATATTCCGAGTCATCCTGAAATCTCCGAAGTTCAAAGTTTAAATACATATAAAAAAATGTATAATGCGTACTGTTACGTTTCAACATAGATTAGACTGAACAATGATGGATCAGTTGGAAAAAGCAGCGAGACAGTATTCTGAACGTCTCTGGTTCGATGCCGGTCTCTGACAAGTCCCCCGCCATGTACACTAATGACAGCTGGTGCGCGAAAAATCTTTCCTGGCTACAATGTCCTCAAAGTTCTCAAATTTACCTATGGAGGTGCGGGGTTAAGGATATCGGTGTCGTCACATGACTCAGTTCAAAATTATGGGATCGGTCCTTTAGCCTAGCCGGACTCCAACCCTTGTGGTGCTATTCGAAACCGGAGTCGCACCATTCTGACCAATAGACTTTATGGATCTGTTATACTGTCGGTCAAGGGGCATAAGCTGCAACAACAACAACATAAGATAATATTTGGAAAGATAAGTTGTGGTACAAAGCTTCTATGCTCGACGAACCTACGGCATTCCATAAATAAAACCTGGAAATAGATTCTCACATTTTTATATTGAAATATTATTTTATATGAGCCTTGTCACTCAACGTATATGGGGGCCAGAGATGCCTAATGAGACTTGGACTATGAGTGCTCAGTTCGAATCCATTTGTCGCTCCTGGAGGTCAAAATTAAGGTTGTACCAAAGGGGGTATCGGTATAGGTTCCGCTACACGGTACCTCCATTGAAAGGTGCAAACAATTCTAGTGGATTAAGTGCAAATGTCTTCACTGGCCCGCAAGTGCTTCTCTTTAGCAAACAAAACTAAAGGCAGAAGATTATCTTCTTAATCCTAAACTAAGAGTCAGCGGATTTGTAGCCTGATGCCGTAAATTTATATTAGATATTTTATTTTTACGGAAGCAATATATACATGCAGCTCAGCAAAACGCAAGAATGAGTTGCGACAGTAAACAGTAAGTTGCTAAGAGGTATTGACAGGCATTTCAACATGGGTCATAAAAGAAACAACCCGCAAATTTTCCAGAGCTCTTAAATGTACACATGAAGTAAAATTTATATATCGAAGCTTTTGCTTTCAATGAAATATAATCAGCAGTTGAATAAAGACGTAAGCATAACAAAATTCTTTAATTACGTCGAATATTTATATTAATTGATTACATATCTTTAGTTGTTCAATTTCCAGTATACAGAGGGTCATTGTTTGACGACTATTTTCTGCCACTTTAGAGGCGCCAATCGGATAAGTAAACAACATGGACTATCACCAAGC
>OU015492.1:114861749-114870865 GCA_907164885.2 Dolomedes plantarius
GTTAAGTTTAATGGGCAGCTAGGTGGACTTCCAAAATTGACGATAGCGAGGGGTGATAGGATAGAGTCTCCGAGAAGGAGAGAATTTAAGAAAGATGAAAGAAGTAGAGTTGTCATATTCGCTGGTTTCACACATGAGATCCAGAAATCTTACACATAATAGGTTTTCTAAGAGGAAGTTTAAAATATAGGGTTTTTTCAATTTATTTAATTTATGTAGATAGCACGCAAGGTTTAACCATCAAAAAATGGAGTCAAGAGGTGTTAGGCACCCCCCAAAAAATCACAAAAGGAAATGGATCTCTTGTTCAGGTTTCATGATAGTTAGTAAATTCAATTATTAAATCTTCAGAAGTTTATCTATGATAATTTTTTCAAAAGCACTATATGAAAAAATAATAAGAAAAATTTAAAAATAAAATTCAACACAGTAAACTTAAATAAAAGTAACTTGGCAATAGGCATTTCAATTATGAAAAGGGTTCAATTAGAAAAACAGGCTTTAAAATAATACTTTCAAAAATAATATTTAAATTTCAATTCAACATAACAAAGCACTGAATCAAGGTAAAAATGGCAATGAACATTGTAAATAATTAGGAATAAGGTTCAATTATGAATAACAAGGTATAAAAATAATATTTTCAAAAATTGTCTTAATTTGAATTCAACCAATAACACTCAACAAAAGATGGATTTACACCCCTGGAGCAATGAAGTTAGCGTAGGTCTCCAAATGTGACAATCTGTGGTGTGAAAAAATCCACAGAGGCCCGACATAATCACACCAAATTCAGGCCCACTGAGCTACCACTGGGTTGGGTTGGGTTGTACGAAGATTGCTTTCGTTCGGGGTCGAACCGTATCACAAGGAATTAAAAATCAAAATTGTGGTCGGAGTCTAAGCGACTCATTTGGGAATTATATTATATCAAAATTGTGGTCGGGGTCTAACCGACTCATTTGGGATTTACTTTAAAATTGGAGCACTGGGTTCAACAGAGTCATTCTAGAATTAAATTACAATTAGGTTAAGGGTATGTTATCGGAAGAAAAATTGGTTTGACTTAATTCGGGTTCTACTTATTTTCATTCATTAATTTCTTTCAATATTCAAATTTAGTTAGAAGAGTGCACGTTTAGGTCATGTTAGGATAACTTAGGGTAGAAAAAATATAAAATGCCATAGTAGCGAAATACAGGATCTCTTTAACACATATATGAAGGAATTCACATTTATTTTTCTGAGTTATTTTGAATGGATGGCCTGACTTCCTCTTAAAATATAATATTGATTTATTGTTGAGAGTATCCGGATACAAAAAAATCATCAATTATTAAATAGCTAAGGCCCATCAAAATTCAAAAATATCAAAATTGTTATTATAAAACAAAGAATATGAAAATAATTTATAAACAAAGAATAATAATTTATAAATAAAGAATAATTTTAATAAACAAAGAATATCAAAACAATATCAAAACAATAATTTTAAACATGCACTTAATAACTTGAAGTACCTGAGAATATTTGTTTAAAAGTTCAAACAAAGTTTATCTGAGGTTACTAACCACTTCTCAGTCTTAGTTTAACAAAAACTCTCAAACTTTTTAATTTAGCACAGTCCATCTCTATGCAAAATATGTACCACAAAATTTCAAAACAAAAATGTGAACATTAAATCACTGGGATTGACACTAAATATTATTTTTCACTTGTGCATATAACAACATGACAAACTATATCACTAAAATATGACCAATCTAAATTTTAATATCTTCTTCAATTATTAATAGCACTTAATATCTCATAACACACATAAGAATCAATAATAAACTGTAAATATTAAAATCCCTCAATGAAACTAAGATATACACAAATGAGGTTTTTAAGATATATCAAATATAATAAATTAGATCTTAAATTTTAGAATCAAGTCAAATAATTGAATAATCAAGTTTTTCAACACATATTTATTTGCTTAGTTTAATTTTTCATCTTTCTTATTAATGATCTTTTTCTGAATCAACTTTATAATTATGAACCATATCTGAAGAAAACAAGTTAGACTTACTTTATTCAAATTTACTTTAACACATACTATTTATTTATATTTTTTATGAATATTATTTTATTCTCTTTTTTTTTCCAATTCACCATCACGAAAAGACACAGTTTATGACGACTTGAGGTATTCCAAACGGAGCACATTCTTTTACAAAAAATCGTTGATTGGCACGCGAGAGAAAAAAACATTCTCTGTCACAAAACAACAATATGGATGAAAACAACACGAAATGCACACACGCAGCACCCACAACGAACGAAGGGGAAAAATCTATCCTATTCCTCACCAAACACATCACTGACCTCAATTCCCATAGTACTGTGGCGTCACGGTAAGTAGGTAAGGCGATTTTCTGAGGCGTTGCTAAAAATGACTACTATGGGATCCATAACAAAGAAAGACAGAGTCCTAAATAAAATGCGAAGCCAATATTTAAAACCGAAACAGAAACAAAAATTAACATTTAAGGTTACAACATATTCAATTTAACTCTGTGCAGATCTACAATGCACGCTCCCGGACCCATACAGTCCCAACACAGGAGCTAAAAAAAAACACGTCCACCGAAGGCGGATTCTGTGCGCTTTCTCTCCCTCATAGTGGGGGTCGGCAATCGTTGGTGACAGTTTCTTCGTAACGCTGAAACTTTATTACATTCCAGAATCGTTAGGACGACAGCTTTACTGGCTACATCTGTGGTAAAAAGTTTTTAATCCCCCACGTGATGAAAAACGGTGGAAACAGGCAAAACTATCCCCGACGAACACACAGCTGTGTTTCAAGCACTCTGTGGTGTCTTGGGAAAAAAAAGACCATACTTCCAGTACGCTACAGTACTAATCGAAGGTCGCACATGGAGCCGATTCACCAACGTAAGACAGAAACGCGCACAAAAAAACACAACTATTGCGTCATCGCTGTCACAACACCCGGAAGGCGAAAAATCCACACGGTGACGCTGAAACGAAACGCTGGCTGCGGACACTCCCGATGTTGAAGTTCACACAGAATCTCTTGAAAAGCGAAAAACAGTTGTTTCCAACGGCCTGGATATCCACTTGGGAACTTCGGGCGCTTGGGAAAATTGTTCCTGCGTGGCTTTTAAATATGCAATGTTAACGGTGGCGATGCGCATCTAGATAGGGAAATCGTGATATTCCAGACAGTTCTGTAGTCATGGCACAAGGGGTAGGCAAAAGTAACACACAAACTCAGTCAAAATCCAGAGACGAGGAGTTCATCACAGTCTAAATTTTGTTACAATGTACTTTCCTGTTGGACACCTTCCATGAACATCAATTAGATTCGAACGGACTCATCGCGGCTAGAGGGGACTGGGCCTCGGCAGCGCATTTTTACAGCCACGCAATTACATCTTTACTCTTTGTGAGCAGACACACAAAAGCTGCGAAGGGACGCTCAGATCTCAAAAAGGTAGAGACGCGTTGAACATTTAATTGATTAAAACGTGACACCTGACCTTATCTAGCCAAATGAGGTCATGATTCTCTAACTTTCTGCATTACGTAAGCTCTGTCGGAGCGTGGACTATTTCGTGGAGGTTATTTCGGGTCAAATTGAGGGATAATACTTTATTGCAAAAGGATGAAAGAATTTTGGATTGATGTTTTTAACAATAATGAAAAGGTTTGAAATTTATTTCAAATATATATATATATATATATATAAGGTTGTGTGTGTGTGTGTATGAGGAGTTTAATTTTGTATATCATAGATCCTATAATCTTTTATTCCTATATGTAATTCAAAACCAGTTATTTTATGCTTCCTAATATGTACTTGAAAGAAATACTAGAAAATGAAAGACTTTATTTATTGATTGAAAAACTTCTATTGATTTTTCTCCAAAAAAAAAGGACAATATAAAGTAATATTTTAAGACTGATACATCCTTTGCTGTTAAAATGCTTCTTCAATCATCGAAATTATCTCTCACTCTCTATCAGCATGCGTACATATACATATATATATATATATATATATATATATATATATATATATATATATATATATATATATATATATATATATATATATATATATATATATACATAAATATTTTAGTGTCACTAGCAATCTTTTATCTTCTTAACTGAGTTTGACCTTTAATTCCATTTTAATTAACGTCAATTAATAGCAAGTTGAGCCTTTCTTGACACTAATTAAATCGTCATAATTAAACGTTATTTCCCGCACTTTTTATCTAAAACTTTATCTTCCTAATTTTGATTGAACTTCATCTAAAATTCGCAAAGTTGCAACCATTTTAAGGTATTTTGACGGTGACTGAAGATTTCTGCGTAATATAAGTAAATGTAAGATTTTCTTTAGAATTAATGTTAAAGTTATTAATTGTAACATGCTGTAAAAAAACTATGTTTATAATAACTAGTACGTTTGGTTAGATTATATATTTTTCTTTAGTTACGTAGTGTGCTATGAATAAATACTTTAATCCATGCACACCTCTTTTATTGTTGGCTACTTTATCATTAGAGCACTATGTAAGATGTCCGACACTGCGTCCTTTGAGGGGTCAGCACATAAACAGGTATACCATATATATATATATATATATATATACAAATAAGATAAAGTTGAAAGAGAAAAACCAGTATGAGCACTAAAGCTACTACAGCCAGGAACCAAAAAGATTGAAAGAGGTTTTAGACAATATTTCATGTCCAGCGGTGTCAATACTGTCTAAAAACCAATGGATTGTTTCAGATAAGTATGATCTATACAATAAACATACTCAGACACCGTACAATCCATATGATAAAGAAGATGGAATTAACAGTGGCTTTATCATAGATCACCAAACTCGGCGCCAGACAAAGTGAAAGTTAAGTTTAGGAGACCGCAAGTAGACTGACGTCATAAACATTGCAACCATGGAGCCAATGGAATCACTTTAGAAGACTTACTAGGTTACTGTTTTATAGTACATAATAACCTAAGATAACTTAGACATTTATTATGACTAAGAGTTATTTATTATTTTAATTACTCTAGATTTTATTTACTTTTTAGCAGTTATTTAATAACTATTATAATTTGTTTGTTTTACTAATTATTAGCAATAGAACATGCTATTCATTAAATCTAAAACAGCGAATTATGTGCTTGGAAAGACTATCAGGGTAATAATTACGTTTTAGCACTACTAAGAAATCTTTTATATGTTTATGCCTATTGTCCTTAGAACATAGCCGATTTATTCTTACTAGTTGATTAACAATAATATTATTAAATACAGATTTATATAAGCAAGTTAAGTAACTTTGATATTTTACTATTTTAAAGTCATATTCTGATCTTTTATCATAAAGATCAAAAGAAAATTTACTTTGAGGATTAATTTTTATGTTCATATCTAAAAAGTTAACATTTAGTTTTTCTTGGCTACTTTGTACTAGTTCTAGATTTGGAGGATAAAAATTTAGAGCTATAGTTTTATTACTATTATTAATAACAATTATGCCATCTATATATCTAAATATTTGGTAATTGCCATTAACAATGTTATTAATATTATCAACTTCATAAAAATGTAAATATAAATTTGCTAGCATACTGGATGCATTTCCACCTTGTGGTACACCTTTAACCTGTAGGTATATACTATTGTTGTGTACTATATAATTATGTTTAGTTACTAATTCTAATAGCCTATTGAAATGATTTAGTTTAATTTCTTTGTTTAAGTATTGATTATGATTTTTTACTAAAGTTATTATTACCCTATTTAAATCAATTATATTGATATTGTTGAATAAATCTTTGAAATCAAATGAGACTAGAGATTTACAATTATTTAATGTTTGTAGTGTTCTTACCATACTTAAGCTAATATCAATTATTCCCCAAACACCAGCAGTTATTACTTTATATATTAATTTTAGGTAATTTAATAGTATTACACTTGCCTTAGTAGCATAAGTGTTGTGACCACAGGTGACTGCTCTAAAAGCAATAGGTGTTTTATGAAACTTAGGAACCAAAGTAAGATAAGGAAAGTGATAGTTATCCGCAGTTATACCAAGTAGTTTGTATTTTGCTATTATTTTCTTTATAATTACACAGGTAGATTCTCTCAAAGGCTGAAACAGATCACAATTGTCTAACAGATTTTTTAAACTTATAGCAAAATATTTTTTACAAATAATAGCAAAATTATTAGCAGCTTTATCGACATATTCTATTACAAAATGTTCTTGTAAGTTTTTTATAGCTTCTTTTAATTTTTATCAGAGTGACTAAAGAAATTACTATTATAATGTAGTTTTGATAGTACTAGCTTCAATAAATGTATTTTCCATAGATTGAAGGCTTCTGTTGGATAGAATAATTTATAGCTATTTTATAATAAATTATTCAAATCAGCATTTAAGATATTTACTAATCTTTTATTATTCATAGTTATGGTAAACGATCTTTAGTTCCCAAATTCATTAACTCACTCAGTGCTAAATTATCAACTATATCTAAATTGCCTGTTAATACATGACCATGTGCTGTGTCAACATAAACTATTGTATTTGGGCAGATGACATAACCCAATTTAAATTTATAGATTAAGAATAATTTGTGATACCTGATTATAGTTAAATATACGTCTACCCAAAGGCAGCGTATATTTAAAAAGCACGTTTTAATTTTTATTTCTTTTACTGGAAACATATCATGTAGTTTTTGAATTATACAACTGAAATTTATATTATTTAATTTAGGGTTAGTATATTTTATTACACAATAAGTATTATTTACACTGTCATATTTTTTATTTAAGTTCATTTTTTAAGTTTTTATTTAAATGATTAGCTCTTGTTAATAGTAAATCATATACCAAATGCTGAAAATGATAATTCCTTAGTTTAGTACTTAAAAATAGATGATATAACTTAATTATATGTTTTTTATAGATAGAAAAAAATCCAAGCTTTTAATTTTTTATATTGATAATCATTTATAAACAATTCTTGAAACCTTAATATAGCATTTTTGTAAGCATTACCTTCAAAAGTCTTACATTTATTATTATTTTTACCTCTTTTATTTCTTTTTGCTATCTTAGTTTCTTCGATAAGTTGTAGGTAAATAGGATTAGCTCACACATCAGTAAAATTAAACTTAACTATATTTTTCTGCTTAAATATTTGATTTAGACCATATGGAAAAATAGTATTCTGATTTTGTATATATATATTTTCATAAAATAACCTGTCAGATGGAGATTTAATAATGTCAACAATGGATATAATGATTTCTCAAAATTATGTTATTGAAATGATGAAACTCTTATATTAGTGGTTGACTCTTTTGTATGTTATATATTTTAATATTAGAACGCGGAAAATTAATTCTAATATGTAGTGGATTAGAAGTCTGACCAATATATTCCATATTACAACAACTGCAGGTTATTTTATAGATGCAATTATATGCTTTACAGAATTTTTGTTTTTGTTTTTGTGAATTAACTTGAATTTGAGTATTGTTAGCTAGGGAACAAGTTTTGCATAGCTTATTAGAGCATTTATCAAAAACCAATGTCTTTTGCCTGACTTGATAACATGAATAGGGCACAGAGAAGAGGATGATTATGATTGGTAACGGTTTGACGATCCATTGATACCCCAATAAGTATCAATGTACCGATCATTGACATCATTAGTATGAAATGCCAATTTGCCAGTCGCTGAAAATGGTTTACTATAACTCATGATATGATAAGAAGAAAGTATAAGTTCAATTGAACCAACATATTAGGTTAATTATATTAATATATTAAAAAAACCAAAGCAGTAATAGAGTAGCTTAGTAAAAAACAAAGAGAATGTATAAAGAACTATTTATGAACCAAATAAAACAAATCAATTGTAGAACATCTTGAGTAAAATAATTTAAACTCAAAATGTAATAACAAACAAAGAATATGAAGTTGATAAACTTGAGTAAAATAAAAAAGTGTATTAACCAATATACATAAACAGAAGATAATGTGGAAAAAGTTTTATAGATAAATGTTTAAACTATAACCAATCAATAAAATAAAATGTTGATAACTTGAGTAAAAAATGTATAACCCAATAAACAATTCAAAAGAAGATAATGTAGAAAAAGAATTATAGAATAAATGCTTAAACTAATAAACAAATCAATAAAATAAAATGTGATATTCTTGAGTAATATAAAATGTATCAACCAATAAACAATTCCAAAATGATGTTGAATAAAAATTATAGATTAATGTTTAAGTAATAAAAAAATCAATAGAGTAATGTTGATATACTTGAGTAATATAATGTGTAAAAACTAATTTTCATATCTATAGAATATAATGTTTGAAATTTTAGAGGTAAATGATAATGTTTAACCAAATAACAATTCATTGGAAAGAAAATTGTTGATTAAGTATTATAGATCCTATATTTAAAACTATTGTAAAATCAATAGAATATAATGTTGAAATTCGTGAGTAAAATAAAAATGTAAACCAATAACAATTCAATATCAGATAATGTTGAAATTTTTTGAGTAAAATAATAATTTACACAACTAGTTTTAAACTAAATTAAACTAAAGAAGTCCCTGTGCCAACAAAAGAAAGGGGATACAAAGTTCAGGCAAAATACATCATCCGTCTCATAACAAATACAATAATAATGAGCATATATATATATATATATATATATATATATATATATATACATATATATACAATGAAATCTAAGCATGATACACGTATGAATATGTGCATCCATAAATACATACATACTTACATATGAATATATATGGATATATTTATTAGTACATGTATAAATAAATTATAAACATTAATACATTCTAAAAATACTTCATAATAATGCAGTATTAGTATATAATACATTTTGATTATATAATATATTGGACCATTTTAAATATATTTATAAATAATATTATTTATACACATGTACGTGTGTAAAATAGTACATTCAAGACAACATAGTTTATAGAAGTTTGTATAAAACTACTGCAAACGGAT